>JAQGAP010001925.1:0-17306 GCA_034697805.1 Orchesella bifasciata | reverse complement strand
TTATTACAAACACCGTGTCTTTCTTAAGTAGTAATTTTATTGAGACCCTTTACAATAATTTTTCGCTTGTATATGTAACATATTTGATCTGATCAATATATGCAATATACAGACTGCAGACAAACCGCATTTAACCACTCTTTTATGGAGACCCTGCAATTTCCTTTCCATGAAAATGAAATTCAGTTACACTTCATGAAGTATGTGTTGTATTATAGTAGCTTTTAAGGGTAGGCATAAAAACTGTATGATTGTTTCTAGTTTAGGTGGAGTGTGAGTTTTAAAATTGGATGAATTTCGTGTGCTTGGGTGTGGAACTGATGTATTTCTAAGTTTGCATACCTAAAAAATTCATATAGGCAGGATGTTTGGGTGCTTGTGAATTTGGTTGCCAAATATTTTGTAAATTGTTCGTTTTTCTCTACACTTTTTCATGGTAAATCCAGTTTAAAATATATTTAGTTTCGAGTTTTCGTATTTATCCAGTTTTTATGTTACGAAGCCTTGCAAACCATCCCTTCGACACCAGTTTAAAACTTAAGAGATTTTGCAGCTTCAGTCAATTTCGCCCATCCGTTACACTGTATTGGTGGTCCAGTGTTGGGATCGCTAATGGAATTTTTTAATCTTGAGTGTCTTGAATGTTGTCAGGCGTGAAAGTGTTAGGAAGGTGCTTCCCACTATAAACCATCAGACTTTTAACCTAAATAGTTTGTAAGTTGCGTGCATGGATTAAAATCCTTTTTATCATAACTTGTAGTGATTCTTCATTCAGGGAATAGTTTATTATAGTGTACTTGTTTTAACCCTATCTGCATAAAAGCTTGACTGATGGTTATATATGTTTTTAAGAATTCGGTATTGTCGTGCATGGGGCGAATAAATCGGCCGCATATATGATTCAATGATGAATGCAATTACATTACCCAAACGTATTATATCGTGGTGTATGTGAATTTGTGTGCACTTTTGAGAAATCTCTGAGATTCTGATTGATTTTTGGTCAGATTGTGAGCATTACATAAAGTATCAAACCCTTCTAAGTCATGAAAGTTGTAAACCTATATAAAAAACCTATGTAAAAAACTATTCATTAAGGAAGCGCAGATTTTATGTAATATCTAAAATATTTTGTAAGTTATAACTTGTACAGATCTAGTACTACTACCAATTTAGTTTCCTTTTATAATCAATCCCCGTGATGGTAGCACAACACTACATGTTTGCATTGCACCAAACTTCTCAGCGAAACGTCTTATTTTACACGCTAAAATGTCTTTTATAATAATATTATTATTATATTTAAGATGCACTCATTTTTACTGTACTTAAGCTGCTGCAACACGAATAGGATTCATGACACTATGCATACTATATATAACAACATCACATTTTTGGCACTTTATCATAAAATACGCTTTCCTCATTAAGTTGACTACATGATTGAGGTGAAAATTTACCAAATGCAGATCAAGTACCAAGTAGTCCTAGGTGTAAGCAATTAGTTTTACTTGAAGCTACCGAAGAGGTGATAGCAGAAATGGTTTTTCGCTTTCCTTCTGATTTCGTCAGAGTAAAAAGGAAACGGAAATATCACACATAATATAATATATATCGCAGTAGTGTAAGACCTTAATAGTAAGCTATCAATTTCTAATTATATATGGAGTGCAGACACGTCCGAATGTTTGAGTGCTCTACGTTTCGAAACTTTTGTACATCACTATATTACTATTAATGTAAGTGATCTGCAGTACTTATAAATGCCCACTAGCGCTAATGTTGGGTATGGAATTTTGCAAAGTGTTTTATAGTTGTAAATTTGTGTACATATATTACATACTACGTGTTTTATACAAACCTTTCTTCATATACAAATGCATATATTTACAGTGTTGAAACTTTTTGTTATATTTAATAAAGAAATGCAAATGTTGAAGATTAATGTTTCATTATCAGTCTTACATTTATATATATTTACAGGAGAATGACTATCTTCTGCGTACACTACAACTACATTCATACAGAATAAAACCCTCATAATTATTATGTACGTAGGGATCAAGTCTCCCTCGAAAAAAATCAACATCATCACCCGATAATTATTATACTACAGAAGAAATTAGGTGAAAAGTTGTAGAAGAGGATATCAATATACATGCTAATTTAGTGTGTGTCTGATCAGGAAAATATATGAAAACGTGCTATATAAAAATAAACGAAAAAAATACTAGAAAAATTATATTTTATTCTGATGTCCTCATTAAACTATATAAACTATATAATTACTTAAATAAACTCGAGTGATTGGGGATTGATGATGAGAAAAGATTAGGAAAAAGTAATCAAGAAACCATATAAAAATGAAAGCATATTATGTAGGTTAAGAAAGTACAATAGGTTAGTAAACATTATATTATATATAGATTTTTGTAAGTGGTTGATTTATTTGAGTCAATAATAAAATATTCAAATATTCATCACATACGTTTATCATCCCTTATATGGAAAGTTTTCAAATTTATTTTCATAAAGCTGCATAATATATTAAGCGAGCATGGAACATGGAACGTGCTCAACGGATGGATGGGGCTATTAAAAAAGTCGTTTCGAACCGGTGCTCAATATTGTATTTCTGATGGGAAATGAATTGCAAACGCTCTCTAGTCTCTACTCATCTATAAAACCAACAATTGATTGCATTATGTGGCCTTGGATGGAAGAACCCACCGGATGGAACCAGTCATGAACTTACCCAACGAAATTTGCATTCTCCCTGCTAAATCCTTTCTTTAAAAAAATATGCTTCACTTGCTATTGATGTCTCATATTCGAAGCGAAGCAGATGTGCGGATTTTGATAGCACTAAATTTTACTACCCTACCTTACAAAGCACGGAGATTTTCTGTGGAACAGTCATAATTTTTTAATGCGTTTCAAAAGTTTGATGAACACATTTATGGGCCAATGTTGGGTGATTGGAATTCCATGCGGAATGATGCGATAGTAAAAGCGATTGCCTGCACGAAGAAAAGAATCCTTGACTTGACTAAAGCAGCTTTATTTTTGTGTAATGTGTGTGTTCTTTCCGGATTTCAACAGCTTTCACACTAACCATTTATGTCGATTTACCTTCAGACCATAGAACCAGACGATTATTTCATAATAATTTTTCAAGATTGTCTCACTGGGCTACCTAACATAATCCTCCTACCCATCGAATGTTTTGCAATTTGCAGACATTTCTCACTTAAGGTAATTATCGTAGACGAGATTTTATGACTTTTTTTAACAACGCGGAGCATACCAATTGACGTGAAGAAATTCAGAGTACCTCCCCTTTCATGCATTCGTTTTGCAAAATATAGGTACATGTTTCCGATTTCTAAAGATAAATGGCATACGTATCAGGTACGGAGGTATGTCGAATGACCTTGAATGACAAATGTTTTCCAATCAGCATGTTTTATTTTGTACCCAGCTAACAGATAACTCTGCTATTTCAACACATTTTTTTATACTCATCCAAACTCCATCGCAGAGCAGATTTCGAATTGTATGTAATTTCCCTGAAAGAATGGCGACTTTCGAATGTCGTAAAAAGAGTGTAACCTTCACTCTTTGTCTCACTCGCTATACATAACTTTTTGAATTTGCATACATGGACATATTAGTTCTAAGTTGAGTACGAAATAATAAAACTTCCATGTAGCAATCAATATCTCATCCATTCAGGTACAGAGAACTTTCAATGAAAAGTCTGAAGTCTGAAATGGATATGAAAATTGGAATGCGTAATAAAATGCTTTCTCTCTTGAAATAACTTTTGGTCGTTCGCTGAGACAATCGCACCACTTGGAGTTTTACCTTCGTTCTTCTAGATATATTCCTGTTTCACATTTACATTTCGGATGGAAATCCGTATTTGCCACGGTTGATAGACTGCTTATTATTGCCTTACCAGCCAAAGTAACTACTTGTTATTTCTGCTTTGCCCTTGAGAATAATAAGATTTTTTGAATGATGACTGTGTTTGTAAGTTGTGTGGGACGAAAAATAACACACGACGAAGGCAGGGAAAAGGACGGAAGCATTGATAATGCAACCTTTTAAAAGCTTTACCCTCGACAACTCGACTCTCCATGTCGTACAAGCATATAATCCAATCCAATCCACTGTGACAACGACAACCGAGCATATTTACAATTTATGTACATATGTTTCTCGGCCTATGCTTGCTTCTCCAAAACATAAGCGTAATGGGAAAAGAGAACATCAGACTAATGTCGGTCACAGTCTTTTACTACTTCACCAACTTGTGTACAAACTGATTGGGAAAGCGTAGAGTTACAAACGCAAAATGTACTTATACCAACAACTGTTAACACTCGGGGTTATATGGGAGCGAGCCTTGAGACAGACTTTACGATCACTCTTCTCTCTCAAAAGGCTCGGTTGAATGGGATCGTAAAATTTTGTTTTTAGCAGCAACAGCATCATTAATATTTAGCAATAGTAAAATGTATACAAGTAAAAGCCAACAACAAACAACGCATGTTTATGTTCCTCTTTCGAACGCTCATGAAGTCAAATTGGGAATCAAAGGGAGAAAAGTTGAAAAAATGCATTGCGTGGAAATAAAACTGACTGTGTGAGGTAGACAATGACCAGCATTGTTGGAGTGGAGTGCATTTTATATCGCCCCAGCTAAAAGGACAATATAACAAGTTGCTCAAGTCCATTCCATTTTGTGTGTACATATTTCGCAAGGGGATGCGATGCAGACAGAAAAACAACATAAAATCAGCCAATTTTCCTAACTTGTTTTTGCGAGTAACTCGAATTTGACGGTAGCGTGAAGATTGGCAATTAAGAATTTAATATGCCACCGTTGTCAACTGTTTACGAGTCTGCAAATCAATTATTATTATTATATCTAATGAAATTATGGAAATCAAATCAATATCATTTTAAAAGCACATCATTGACCATTCGCAGTGGGGATCATTGTACAACTCGTATACATCCGCTATCCGCTCCGCGTCTTTCATTTATCTTTGAAGGAAACTTTCTGGTGTAACACGTTTTACGACATGTTTTTCACTCTTTGCCTTGACTTATGTAAACCCTCATGTTAAACTGTTAGATCAAGGAACTGGGGTGTTGTGAACAGGGGGATCGTTGACACCTTGACAAACAAGCAAATAGTGGAGTGAAGTACCCGCCTTCCCAAATGGCAATAAACCTTGCTCATCTCTCCCAAATAATGATCACCTTCACACATAGTACGTCTTTAATAATAATCCCCTTTCTCTCTGATTGTTTAAGACATTTTAAAGAAAACAAAAGAATATTTGCATATTGAAATTAAAGAAAAACTACGCATTTGCAAAAACAAATTGGACAGCTCCTCATCCTGTTTGATTAGTGGAACGTTTGGTACGGAAAACAGGATATTTAATTTAATGTCTATTGCCAACAAGCTTTTAAATGCAAAAACGGATTTTTTCAACTTCCTGTTTTCCCCAGACGGCCGTTGGACTTGTGAGCAACAGGCGATATCCACAATGCCACAGAGAGATAATATCTTTTTGACGGGTGCATGAATTTTTCGTGTGCCACATATCCAACACCAAATAACTTCTGATAACCAAAAGAGCCAGCGCACGTTTCACCGATACTCCTACGCATGCAACAATAACATATTATGTGGTACATCATTAATGCTCAAATATGTGCTTTAGATTGGAGGTATAATCATCAGCATAGACAAAAACAAGTCCTAAGTAAGTAAAGGGTTGACGGACATTTAATTTGTTTTGATCCTTGGACGACGGTTATATACTCGAGCGCAAAGAGAAAGGCGACGGTTTGCATGCCAATGTAGCGGAAGAGCATGATGATATGAGATAAACGGGAACCCCCAATAGAAACCGAGAGAGAGAGATGTAAAAAAAAGTATTCAACATATGACATCATGCATTTAATATATGTTTTTGGTTTAGACATGATCCACATATAAAAGCAAACATGATACATGTTGGTTTGGTGTCGCAATCCCGAGTGAACGAAAAACAACACGCAGTTGAATTGTTCTAACGTTCAAAACATCGTAAAAGCCCTTAATTTAGTGTTTGTTCAAAACTCCGTTACTCACTCGAAGTAAACTACAGTTCAAAGATTTTTTTTTGTGAATCGTTTATTCAAATTGAGGAATTATATTGCTTTATTTACTGGCTGTATATTATGTTCATCATCATCATGGCTCGCACCTATTGCTACTTTATGCTTGTTGCGCTTCCAAGCTTGTTTATGGCATGAGTGGGTTTTTATGCATAATAATAATATGCGAAAAACAGATAATGTATTGCTGAGCGATTACTAAATTGTAAACAAGCAATTATTACTAAAAACAATGCTAGACGGACTGATACTTGATATTGATAGTCAAATAAAAATTCAACTCAGTGTCAGAACTCAATAATAAACGCTATTGGACCATAATTTCTCAAGCCGGAAGTACTTTTATGATATAATATGCGTCTTGTTAAAACGATGAAGACTTAAATGCTGGGTGTGGAGTGTCGACGTATGATGAATTTGTTGATGATGATTTGGGTTCATTTCATTGTTTCTTCCAATTCTGTATAGGTTGTTAGTAAATAATAGGAAAAATCCTTGTTTAGAGTCTCATTTATTGCATTGCTTATATAAACTTTTGGAGAGACGATTTCATCAATTTTTAGATCTCACAAATAATTGGTATAGTGGACACGTGGGGTTGTTACGTAATCACGAAATATTTTGTCTGACCCTTCGATCTCCCATCCCATCTCATTGCGAATCGATTGTATGTATTGCCAAAAAAATGAGAAGAAGAAGGATTATTATTAGGAGCCTAGCTGAATTCCCTTTGATATTTGTGGTCGGCAACTTTGTTATCACTGATTATGTTAGCCTTTGCATTGACTCAACAAGAATTAATTAGTGGCGTGGTTTCATTTGGCATTCCAAAAGCATATTTTTGGCTTAAACTACAAATTTACAGCATTATACAATAGGCTTCAAGGGTCTATTGACCACTAAAGGTTAGTAGATTGATATGATCATCATCATCTTAATCATAATCATACAAAAAACTTGAGAGATTATCTTACGATTGTTTTCAACTTTGATGGACATCATCAAACCGTGCACAAGTTTACGCGAGAAAAGTGCTTGAGATGTCAAGCCCCATTGTAAATGTTTGATGAATGAGTAAAGGTAAACGATCGTGTGATTGCATCCTCTTAAAGTGCACTAAGCTATCTGTAAACAAGAGTGCAGACGTAAGCAGGATGTGAATTAGCAAATTTAGAAGAAAATCAATGGCTCACTCCTCCACCTGTCTTCACTTATGTATAAACGGAGCTACAATGTAGAAATTATGCGTAAAAACTGTGTGCATGCATATATATCCACAGTTCTACAGAATTCTATTGTGCATTTACAGAAAACATGGCTGGATCATCGATAGTATCATCATCATCATCAATAAAAAAACTGATCAAGTACTTACCTCATCTAACCTAAACCTTGTGTGGTATAATATTCTATGCTGCCAATAAAAATTATAGACAAACATAATGTTTTTTTGGTTATTCATACGTTAACACACGTTTTGTTCTAGTGTGTACAAATAAACGGTCTTCTCATTACTTACACTTCTAAGCATTTGAGTAGGAAATTGCTCATTAATCAATAATTAACAGCGATCCTATCTACAAGCCTGTACTTTTATGAATCAAAGGAAGATTAGGGATGCTGATGATGGTTCGCTAATGAAGTAATGTACCTACTCTACTCAATGAAGCTAATAGGAAAATGATTTCATAAATTTGGCGAAATATTAATATATTTAGCAGACTAAAGTGCGAATGATGTGGCATATCTAATATACTTTTACACAGAAACTAAATTATGGTAATTAATTAGTATTCCAAGCACGTAAAAATCTAAAGGTCAGAGGATGCAGTGTCTTATTCAACTCAAGTGTTATATATATAGCGAATATAGTTTATATTTGCGTAGTATTACGAGTAATCCGCAGCTGAAATGTTTTGATAACAAAACATGTAATGACAAGGCCAAGAAGAGGTAGCTAAATGAAGTAACTTTAGCTTTACTCACAATTATATACTTAGTTCACAAAGTTTGCGCTTGAGTGACCGACTTCAGGAAATGTGGTGTGGAAGATAATATATTTATGTGTTACACAATAACATATTATCTTCGGAGAAAAAAATGTGATGCATATTGTACATTATTCATGTTACGTTTTATCTATTCTAATGAAATGTTAAGTATATAATATATGTCTGTATGGTGTCTGAGAAATAGGAAAGGATACGCATGGAGACTAGATTGGGCGCATGCAAAATACAAAGTATTATCGTGTTTATTTGGTGGTTTGATCATGCAACCAACTTGTGTGCTTTTTTGGTAGAAAAACATGGCCAATTTTTTTAAACTTATCTTTCGATTCGAATCTTTTCTCCTGTTTTGAAGGAGTTGATCCCAATGAGGAAAAACTTGGCCTGCTGCAAGTTTCACAGATGAGGATATTACAAGTATAAACTTTAAGAATAGGTCGTGCATTTGAAACCGGACTTCTATGCATTTGAGAAACTGCTGGTAAACTTCCATAATATCTTATATAGTAATATATAATAGGAGAGGATACTGTATATAGCTCCAACCACGCTGCTTTAAATAACCCTACATATACAGATAGAATCCAATTTATGCTGCTGAAGTCTAAAAACCGGAGGCTAAGTTCAGGGATAATCTTTATACGCAATGCTTTTGATGGTTGATTTTTATGACGATGATGATGCAGGTAGTTTCCTTGATTATCGTCATCATCGCTTTATCACGAAGAAGCCACAAAAGACTCGGGGAAGATAAGTACCCACACGGTAAGTAGGAAAATCCTTCTTCACTCTGATTCTGTTTTACTGTTTTCCAACTACTTCCATTATAAGTACACCTTCCCGTTTCTTGGATGAAATAATGTGGTAGGGAAAAAAGTCATCAAGTCATCATTTTAAAATTTTAACTTTCTTACGCTGAAGCATGAGCATAGAACTTTCATTCGACTTCATTTTTTTTACTCCGAACGAACAATACCTTATTTGCTGTATTGTAGGATTTTAAATTTGTTTGTTACGTGAGTAGTAGTCTGTCAGTAACAAGTGGAAAATACGGCCATCACCTCACCGTCTTCGGAATACCATGTATTATGTAGCAATGACATGAAAAACCTATGCATCATCGACAAGACAGTAGACTGTTGTGAATCGTAGTTTGACAGATGATGTCTCAGATGAAGTAAGTGAAATGAGAAATGAAAAGGAACCGATCATATTGTGATGATCATGATGGTGGAGGCGGAGAGCCCTGCTATTCCAATGATGAAACTGTACAGCATTATCAAAATTCAAGGTATGAAAAATGCTCCATGATGAAATTTAAGCTGGGGAGTGTATCTATAGTATCTCGCTGCATAAATGTGTTCGTATAGAGACTCTACCCTTAACTTTCACATTCTCAAGTGCTGCTGGCAGTAGAAAACGAATTTAATGAACGTTACACAACCATCACCATTGGGATCTGTGTGGATTTCGTGTATATAACTTCCCACCTCCGGTTTTTTCTTACTTCCACTCTCCCTTTATGAGCCATTCTACTATTTTTTTGGTTTTGAAATACATTAGCCCTCATCATTCCATCCGTGAGCTATTGAGTGAAACTGTAATGCTAGTGGCCAGGTTACGGCAAGCCAAGCCAGCAGGAGCCTTGGAAATGAATATATACGGCTCACATCGCACACATTGAATATATTGCATGCAAGCCATAAAACTAGAGAAGAACATGTATGTTCTCATCCCTTCTGAAAGGAGACTCCATGAAGGAACAAAAAATATCTTTTACAATACAATAATATACAATACAGAGGCATTATGAAAGCCGTAACAAGAAATAAAAACATCCTTTATTATGGTGCTAGTTTGTTAGCAACCAGTGACGAGAAATTTTTCTTCACTTATCCAGCGGAACAATGGGGGTAGTAGGAGAAGATATATGTGAGGAGTTGCTCTCTCTCTCTCTTCCAAACACGAAAAGTATTTTTCCATATGGCTACTAATTTTCCAACTATTTTTTGATGATGGAGATACGCTTGTAGACTAATCCTTCCATTTATAATGATTTTAAAAGTTTTTGGAAGGAATAATTATATTGCATAAACTTCCGCATCGAGTTACGTGTATATGCATATATAACTTCTTGCGTAATATGCTTTAGGAAAGAATTGGCTCAGTAAGGCAGTAGAAAAGTGAGATTTCTGGGTTTGTATGCTTTTCAAATTTGTATATAACCCAAACGGCTTATCTGAGAACCTGTAAAGTGAGTTGAATTTTGCAAGGAACGAACGAGGCGGAGTGCATCTTAAGTAAGCGTATTTCTATCGCGTATTTTCAGCGAAGAGCATCTCACTTTCCTTTCATTAGGTTTATTACTACTACAAAGGGCTGAAATCCAGCCTGTTGCTCATCATAAATGGTGGTTTTAGTTGTTGAGGCAAGTCATGCTTTTGTGCTCGTTTATTTCAGCAAGAAGTTAATATCTACCGACGAAACCCTACCTTCCCCAACTCCAAAACTTACTCACGTTACCAGGCAAGTATGTAAGTAAGTAAGTATGTAACTTAAACTTGTCTCGGACGCATCCATCCGTCCAAGATACCTCAAACTGCTTTGCTGTGCTGTATTATTATTCTTTCCGTCTTCCCAATCCAAACTCCCATTAAATGTAACTAACATCTTTGAAGCCAAAGCCAAAAAATCTGTTCCGATGAGTCAGTCTCAACAACCTTAACCAAACCACGTAGCTAGAGAACTTCAATATAATATGTACGTTGTTACTACTCCCATTGTATACTGCTCTATATGGCCCACCCATGGGAAAAAATTCCTGCACATACATCAACAACGTGTATTTTTTCAAGAGAGGAGATATTGTCCTATTCACAAAAACAGTGAACAGGAGGAGAGCTCAAATGGAGAAGATGAGAATGAGGGGAAACCTGATGATGATGGTGATGGATGAAAGGAGAAAAAAGTTAGTTTCAGCTGGGGAAATTGTAAACCTCATTCCACCCATCCATCCTGCCTTGGCTTGGCTCACAAATTTTTTGAGAGAGAAGGTACGGAGTCTCATCCCTAACGTTTATGACCAAGGTGGTTGTAGCTGAAATTAAAAGCGAGGAGATGTGAATTGTGATCAAAAAATGTATTGCGTATTCATGAGAAGATGTTCAGAATATAAACAAACACGGCCATATCGGTAAAACACAAGATAGAGGGTCTACTACTCATCTACTGGCGAGTTGGATTTTTGGATGTGGATCTATGATGGTAGCACATTTTCTTTCCTCAGCATATAAAATGGGATGTATAATGTGGTTGATGATGAAGCTGATGATCCTGATGAGCGGAGATGATTATTCGTGTAATGTGGCTAATGCGGAGGGGAGTGAGTGAGGTACATTGTTCGTGATCTTTGAAGAAAAATATTTTCTGGAGATATGTGAATTACACCAAGATGGTTGATGCTGATGATAATGGTGATTGTAGGAAGATATAAATTTTAAACTATGAAAAGGCAGAGATGTCGAGAAAGGGTTTTATAGTTTTAGTGGAGATAAAATGAAATAGAATGTTTATATAATTTTCACGCATAACCAGTGGTTTTCTCTTTCCATCATTCATCGAACTGAGATGTGGGCAAACCATAACCTGTAATAACATTTGTGCTCTTCTCTCAGGGCAGAAAATATATGCATATAATATATAGTGTGCTGAGAAAGTTGGCTGTGGCATCATGGAAGGGTTTCTTCATAACACCAAATCTCAGAACATTTCTATTTACCCAATCTGTTGTTTTGTAGAAAAAAAACGTAATGATTGTACCTCAGAATGCGGTTTGGGTTTCCAGCAAAGAGATATTTATGTATGTTACTATTTCAGAGTGAGTAATCAAGAGTAGTGGAAAACATGTGGATAAAATGCATCCACATACTATATCAGACGAATCTGGTCTGGTCGGGATCATTCCAGTCATTCAGGATTTGGTTTTTTATCAACAAATGAGAAGATTTGTGTGATATCCCTCTGGCGAAAAATAAGATGTTGATGAGAATACGACGGCTTATTATTATCACTGATACCTCCGAAGGGGTTGCATTTACATTCCCAGTGTTTTTCTTTCTCTTCGTCAATCTTCCCCGGCTTCCCTTCAAGAGCGGATGAATTTATGAGAATGAAAAGGCAAACCAGCATCAGCGCATCATTGATGTCCAGCTTCAGCTCAGTGTGCTATTCACTGTTTTTATTTAGTGGGTTGTAAAATAACGAAGAATCATCATACAATCACGCTGTTTCGCTCACTAGTGTACAAAATTCATAAATTAAAAAACAAAAAAGTCACGCATGAATTACAATTTCTGTTCGGAAAGGTTCAGCGCTCAGAAATAAGAATGAAATTTTTGAATCATTTCGAGTTGCATTCGCATTCGTTCCCTTTTATCATTCGTTTTCCCCTGTTTTATTTCTGGACCATGGATGATGACGATAAACTGTTTGATCCACATTTTACGTGATTCTCTTATCATTTTTCTCCCCTCAGGAATTCTTTATTGTGAGCAAAAGTACCTAACTCAATCACGTTTTCTCCATTTACACAGGTCACTCAAGGTCCCCTTTGATATCATTATAAAACCAGGATTTCTGGTTTTTATGCCCAGTTCCATTCAAAAAGTGGTTTGGTTTCTCACATCCTGCTCCAGAAGAAGACAATCTCGAAATAAAGTATTCAAAAAAAATCTTTCATGATGATAATAACAGCCGCGGAGAGTTGGTTAAAAGTAATCAGGAATCAAGAAGGTAATCAAATGTGAAGTCACTACCCACACGCATGCAGAGATGTGGTGAAGGCCATCCATTCAATTCAAGAAATACGATATTATGAGGTACTTGGTAAAAAATATCGGATCAAATTTGCATGCTTGAAATTTTATTTATAAGAAGAAGGAAAAAAAGCTGCTCATACATTGTAATTCTTGCGTCGGGGTGGGAAGTTTTTGGGTAATAATTTTAAGTGACCGACCGGATGAAATCAATTTGGTAAGACATTTTTGTAATCATAATTTCTTATGGTCACCTCATCATCATCATCAAAAATGAATTCCATCAAGTGTGCCCTATCCTTATTTCAACAAGTGGTAAGTCTAGTACTTATTTCCAGCGTTATTAGCAGCTTGTAGGTCATCGTATAAGCATCATTCATCTTTTCTTAATCTTACCTCATCTCCTTTTGTGTGATCCTCATCAAGAGATGCATCGGCATCTTCATAGCACACAATCACTTTTTATATTTCGTATTATTAGCTGTAATAATTCCCAAGAAGGTAGCAAGGAGAAGCTGTAATACCCCCACTAATAATAAAAACTATCAGCAACATCATCCTCTCTAATCTCGACAGATTAGTACTTACTACCGACGGACCTTTCATTAGCTTCATTTTCTATTCAACTTGAGAAGACTTTTTTTTACTTGACAAGAATTCCTTTAAATGAAGTCCCACTAAACTAGAATCCAAAAGAATGATGATGATGATAATGCAGATGGAAAGAATTTCTTTCACCTTGTAAATGACTTTCGTCATACGTAATCATCCTTTTCCCTTGAGAAATCGAGAATTCCTCGTTTGTCTTTGTTGAATTAATGATTGAATAATTTTCTTGAGGGGAGCTGCATCCGGTATTTCATCGCAATTTGGAGCTGGACAAAAATCAATGAGAATTTTAAAGGTACTTTTTTGAATCCATGCATCATTACGTCATAAACAATAAAATCCAGAGCTTGTTGAAAAAAATGTGTTTGTATCACAATCAACTATAATATTTTGTTTCTTGAAAACTTGTGTTACAAGGGCTCAGCTTCGTAAACTCCGGCAACAGGAGCAGACGTACATATTACAACCACGTATACCTAATCTCCATACAATGATTTTGTACCCTTTATGACTTTCCATGTCGTCTGTCACATTGTCCAGAGAGAGAAGCTTGGATGTTAGTATTTATGAATGGGCACAAGGCAGAGGTCACACTGAGAAAGATTTTCTACCTTGTTAACATACTTATTTTTATGCATTATGCATACACACACGTACTTACATACAAATGTGTATACCCGACACAGCCAGCCTTGTCTTCGAATACGGTTTTTTTGATTGTGATAATCGTCCCCATATCAAGAACATGATTTAAGTCGACGTTTTGAATAATGCCAAGTCTTAAGAACTATTCATTTCTTCCCAGGTTATCTTTCGGAAAGTTGGGGGTGAGCTAATAGCTAATGTTTAGACACACAAGCCTTTTTTCACTTCATTGCTTCTTTTAAACTGAGAGTTCCTTTATGAACTGGATGTAAAAAGTTATTCTTGGACATTGTGGATAAAACTAATACCTGCATAATGCGATGAAATTATAAGTAAGTGCAGTAAATTGAAAGGACAATTTATATACTGTATTTCACCTTTGTGCATACAATGCAACTACTGTCTTCATTCAATTCAAAATCCCATATGATTTATCTTTAGCCTAATCTTCTCAAAATAAACTGGGGAGCAAAAGTGTAAGTTGTTTGCCATGCAGACCTTTAAAGTTCATGAAATTCAGAGTCTTTTCAAGTTATAAATAAAGAAGCTTAAGCCTTTCCTCTCGGTAGACAAGAGGACAGGTCAAGTTGGTCGTCGACAATTTTTCAACCCATTTGCTCCGTCTTATCTGCATACTTCCCTCAAATTGTGTATATTTGTACCATGAAGAGTAAAATTACCTTGATTAAAGGGAAATAATAGGTCTGTCTTCCAGTCTAGTTTCTTGAATGAACCCGTTGTAATAGGATGATTACTAGCGTAAACACGAGTACTTACGTTATATCTACGTATAGAACGAATATATCCCTTTAAATAAAGCATAAAAGCCTTTATTGAGAAGTGAAGATAGTTTACACTGTAATAATAAGCAAATCCTTGTCTTGTCCAA
This sequence comes from Orchesella bifasciata, assembly GCA_034697805.1. Lineage (NCBI taxonomy): Eukaryota > Metazoa > Arthropoda > Collembola > Entomobryomorpha > Orchesellidae > Orchesella > Orchesella bifasciata. The sequence continues at coordinate 2,157 of JAQGAP010001925.1, read as the reverse complement.
ATGACACTTCACCAAATGGCCTTCACCATGATATTTGTCTCAGTTTATGAGCTCTAACAAGGCTTACAACTTACAATGTCTTACATTACCATCGGTTTACATTATGATGAGCTTTATTATTGAAGGCTTCCTTACTTTCAGCATAAAAGATGATACGGAGACAGTGGTCTTGATATGAAGGCAATTATAAATTGGACTAGCTGGCTAGCCCTGAGAAAAGCGTAATGAAATTTTAAGTGAAACTGATACGTGCATGTCTCCTTCTTGGAAAGAGCTACTACTACTTGCTCACTTGCAGCGATAAAAATGAGACAGTAGCGGTAGTAGCTCCATCATATAAAATTGAAATGCATGGACATTAAAGCCAACGCTCTTTCTGCTTCATTTACACCAATTTAATTTTTATCGGCTAAAGTAAAAGCTCATTATGATGGAGCGTCTTTAGCTCAAATTATCTGAGCCGGTTAGCCATTAGTTTTGCATATAAATTACTAAAAATAAAAGTACACATAAACTTACTGGGACAATGGAGCGTACAATATTGATAGAATAATGAAAAACGTGAGATTACAATACACACCGCTCAAGAAACGTTTTAAGTAGCAGATAAGCTTTTTCAAATCCATGTTCCAAAGTGTCATCTAAAAAAGCATTCATACCATAATACACAGTCATTTAAAAAACGAGGAACAAGCTGCACGCATGTAAATTTATACTTCTTATTTTTCTTTTCTTTTAAAACTCAGCTTGTGTTTTTTAAAAAGGGCTAAGCTGTATTTAATGCAGCAATAATAATATAAAAAGGTCTTTCGGATTTATTGAAGTTGTGGATGCGCTTTAAAGAAATATCTCTAAAAAATATATAATGGTGCATGCACGACAAGACTGGAAGGCAAAGCTGATTTTGTTTCCAGGCACGTACGTCTTCCTTTAAAAGCACACCAGCATGTAATCTTTCAACTGTACAGCCTTATATTTCTTTGAAGAAGACCCTTTTTTAAAGGGACCCTTTGTATTCTGCTTTCCAATTATATTTTACTGCGTTGCAGTTGCATTTCACTTTTTACACTGGTCCTATGGTGTGTGTTTAAGTCTTTAACAAAAAAGTGAATGAGGTGGACATGTTCAGGCAGGATCCTTTTTATGTGGCATCGTTGTTATTTTTCTTCCTTCGTCCCTTCTCGCTTAAGGAATGAACAGCGAAGGGATGATAAACTAAAGAGTTATGTTTTGATAGACTGCAATACAATACTTTTAAAAGGGACGGGTTGATGCTTCTAATGCAAGTAACTTTAGGAGAATGATGATGCAGGCAGGTTTATGGAATGAGGGAGAAAATTGGAATTGAATACATTTTTATTTTTATGGTTTTATCACTTCATCTCGACTTGTAAGGTTTGAAGATACTCTTGAGACTTTGCGGAAGGTTCGTCAATATCAGTGTCATTTGTAACAACTTACATGGAAAAATCTTAACTTTCGTGATTTGTAAATTTGTTAATGTGCATATTCATGAGTAAATTCATTTAGACTTAAGAAATATGAATTTTTGTTCAGGAAATCACCGGCTTCATATGAAAGACAAATCTAACTTGAGTGAGAATTGCTTTGGCTCCACTGGACAAAGTTATGGTGGTTATTACTACTTAAAAATTTTTTTATAGGGTCACATCACATCAACCATCATCACTGTGCCTTCACGTCGTCTCTAATTCCCGTGATTTTTATGTTCCACGACATATTACGCATGAAAAAGTACTTCTAGTTCTAAAACAAAATATGCGTGCATGACTACCCGGACCGGTTGGAAGGTTTAAGTAAGCACATAACATGCATACATCAAAGAGACAAAATTCTTTCATCCTGCTTTCCCTGAATTCGGGATGTTTTTTTAAAAAGTCAGTCTCAACCGATCTAATCTGCAGGCTACGCAAACTCAAGTAAGTACCTACATACGTACGTGTAAGTATATTTTTTGGTAGGTTCTGTTATGAGAATGGAAGCCTGCTGGCTTGGCTTTTCAAGGGATTCTTGGAATGTCATGCAATATTTTTTCTTGAGATGTGCTCCCGTACTTGATCTATTTGCCCCTAATTCTGTTTATATCCTTCACACATGACGTGACTTGGGAAGAAGAATATATTCGGTTTCATTTCT
>JAQGAP010001924.1:0-17308 GCA_034697805.1 Orchesella bifasciata | reverse complement strand
ATTTTCATCTTTTTGTCCTATGGCTTCAAAGGGATGGGGTACGTTCAAAGTGGTAAGGTGGTTTAGTGACTCTTGGTAGGTGGTACGTCTGGGCATGGGTGGATTTTGGTTTGGAGTCTAAGCTTAGGCACAGCAGAGAAAACATACGATGTCTTATTCCAGTGAATCAAACCTTAATGACTAAATTTATTGGAATTTGCATGAGCCCAAATTAAAATCCGAAGTCGATAGTTCAAACAAATGGCGCAATACAAAGCTCAGGTCAAACTTAATACGTGGCATTTCGTTAGTGTCCAACCTCCAATTTCTCCTTGTAAAATACTATTAACACTTTTAACAAAAATCTCTGGTTTCTACACCGTTTGATTGCAGCTGAATTGATGTTCACACGACATCAACCGAATCAGCAACAAAAGGGTAGTTGTGAACGTTTTTTGCAACATCATGATCGGTAAAAAATTTTCAGAATAAACTTCAGCAAGATTAGAATATTTTTTGGATATTTTGCAGATAAAGAAACATTTATACCCTTTATTCGCAGCAAGCTCTCGTATGAGCAAGTAAGTCAAGTCAATATTATCTTTTGCCAAGTTTGGAAAATCAGAAAAAATTGCGACAGACTGAAGAAGGGTTGAGAGAACTTCAGAAAGTAAGAAAAATCATTGAAAAATAATGACGATTGAATGAATGAATGATATTGAACCGCAAGAATGTGTAGATTCACAAAAAAGATTTAAAAAGTGCGAATGATATTTGATAGCATTGTGGTCAGCGAAGAATTTCATTCAACATAATAAAATGCATGATGCCTCAACTGATACTCGTTTTTGCTTCCCCTTTTACAACTAATTACAGCACGTTTTGCTGTTCGAGAAGGAATTTAATTGTGATTTCTTGCATAAAATTCACCAATTTTGTCCTGCACTCAGCCACGTACCCCTTTCGTCCACACGTGGGTTGTTGTACTGATAATTCTGCATATTATATCGCGCAATCCACCCATTAACATTACAATAGAATGTTTCTAGTGTCATAATCGCGAATAATTATGACAATAAGGCCATATACAAGTATGAGTGAGAAGAGATTTAGCTGCTTGATAATCAATGCGAAAGAAGATTTTCATTATAATCTCAAATCAAAATGGTGACAATCAGTCTCGGAATCTCGTCGTCAGCAACGACAGTTTTATATTGAAATCTCTTAAAAATTTAATGCGCCATGGCATCCTTATCCTTTATTGCTTTTTGTTCATAATATTTCGCAACTGTACATCAAGAGAAGTATTATTTTGATTTGAGTATTTGTGTCATAGCTAAAATAATTGTTACAAACTTACAAATTTGATAACTTTGCGTCCACTATGCGATACACTTTCCATTTGTCTTTGAAAGTATATCCGCCTATTTTTATACGTGCATTTAAGTTAAGTGTTTTTTGACAATCTTAATGTACCATACAGCAAGACTAAAGCAGGGAGATTGTAGGTATTGAAAAGGAAACGAAATTATTTTGAGTAATTGGTGACATGAAGATGAAAAGACAAGAAATGAAGGATGTATCAAAAGTCATAATTGAAATGGAGAAGTAATACTTGAGCCGAGGCTGAATTCAAAGTCAAAAGGTTGAATAGATAAATTTGTTGATTTGTAGGAATCAATTGCTACTGTGTTGTTGACTGTTTTGATGCTGGCCTTCCTTAAATTTCTGACAGTTTTTTGCTGTTTAGGGCGGATTCACGATAATAAACAGTGATTAGCTGCGGGAGACAACATCCTACCCGTCAATGGAGAATGTGGGCTCGGCAGTAGGCCGAACTTGGCCTTAACATAGCTGCGTTAAAATCCTTCCTTGTCAATAGGCATAACGAGCATGTCATCTTGGTGTAAAATCCAAGAAAATGTCTGCACATGGTAAATCATATGCTTGATTTTGAGAAAGAATTACTCATTTTTTGCCATTTCCTTTAATGTAATAAAAAGTGGGTCACTGGTGGTGGTATTATATCAATAAAATGATTCAGTGGAATCTGAATAGAATGTTTCACTTCGTCAGCCAAAATCTTTATTGTAGACTGTTATGTCTAAGAACACGATGCTGGGGCTGCGAACACCTTCAATTTTAGATGAATATTATTGTGCATCAATGCAACAATGATGATACTACTCAAGTATTTTCACTTTTCATTTTCGCATAAATATTTGTAAAAAAGTGTCTGTTAACACATCCGTAGGTGAATCATTGATATGTCTTTATTTTAAGTCAGCTTCACCAGCTACAAGTATTTCAAATATGAAGCTAGAGCTAACCTAGCGCTACCTTGAATTTAAACGACAAACATGTCATAATAAGCTGATCTCAACGACCTTTAGGTAAGAAATAATTAGCTTATCCAATAAAATTCCCATAAAACTAATAAGTTATTAAATAATGTTCAATTATGCAATTTCACTCAAATTTTCAAACAAAAACTAATCTAAATTTATTTGTCTACCTTGCTCTTACTCTACCTTGCTGCCTACTCACATCAAATCCAAAATTTCAATGCTTTAAGCACGCACGTAAATAACGATTTCATAGCAAATTAAATGTCCTCAACCAATCATCCTACTTACTTATTTCACTGAATCCGCTCAAACATTACAGAAGGTTCGTGTAAACAACATGTATTATTCTGTAAAATCTACCAAACTACGATGTTTACTTTAGTTGAGTACTTCATTTCATGTTCCCATACAATGCAGTGTCAAAGCAATTCTAATTATGAATTACCTTAGATTGCAGCTAATATTGCGACAACACGAGTCAACATTACAGATAATGGTGGACTTTATCTAATTCCTCTAATGTTCTGTGAAATTCTCTCACAGTCTCCCCAACGCAATGCAATACATCCCAACATGAAACTGAGTTCGACAACATAATGCCACAATTTTATTTAAAAACGAATAAAAAAGTTGTAGGCTGAAATGAGTCGCATTTTTGATCCTCGTCATCTTCATCAGCGCATCGTTTGCATGAATCGTGAGCAGATGCAATCGGGGTAAGCATAAATTTAGAGTGATGATGACTGTATCAGTAGGACAATACGGGGATAATGATAACACCAAAAGTTGCACACATTTTTTATACTTTACTTAAGATCATTGTTGTGCACAATATCACCATCGACATGATGATCCTCATTTCATTTTAAAAATGTAGGTCTGAGCAAAGACGGGGACAACTAATAATAATAAGGACTTTGGTATCAAGAATCCCATTTTATCTTTCCCTTTTTCTTGTCCATGTCTTCAAGTTCGTTGTCCGTCGTGTAAATGTGCAACATCAGCTATGTATGTAAGTGACGACGCCTTTCTATGTAAAGCAAACAACCAGGATAAATTACATTTTAATTGAGTGAAGCGTCTCATCTCAACTAAACCATCAATATGGGCTCAGAACAGAACCTCATGTCGAAACTTGAGAAGCCTTTTCATGCTAATGCGTACGATCTGATCAGCATCTTTCACACAGACTTTCAGGACAGACATGCAGAATGTGCCACTTTTTATCCTTTTTATCCTTCTTACCAACCTATCTTCAAGGAAATGAAAAAAGGCAGAGTGCTCCTATCACATAACATGCAACAGAAACCAATCGTGCTGAAAAAAAACACACATTTAGATCGCTACTTGATAGATCAATTAAGATATTTTGGATTGGGAGCCTGTACTATTCGAAACACCCTTTGTGCAAATTTTTGTAATGGCCTGGAGCTATTGATTCGGAAATGCAATGAAGTGAGTGTTCATGACATGGAGATGCATTGTCACACCACATGACTGTAAATTGCCAAATGCACTTATAAAGTTCTCATTTTCTTCTCATTTAATTTCATCTATTGACCAATATTTGGCAACAACATTTATTCACAAAGCAACGCTCCGCGTCGCATGTTGTGAGTGATAGATTTCAACAATACTCACATAATTACTAACCAACAGCTGTCAAGTGGATCGATTATGCACTGCCTAAATTTGAAATAGCAGGAGAGTACAAGTAGGAAATTACAGAGTAAACACTAGTAAACGGTTCACAATGCAGCCTTTGTGACAGACACAAGAAGCTTCCTTAACCGCAACTCATTTTTTGGTATCCAAAAACTTAACCCGTAACGATGAAATCACAAGTGCTGAGCTAAAACTCCCTTTCCTTTATATCGCTCAGCAAAAATCCCTTTTCCTTTTCTTCCTTTTTCGAACATAATTTAGATACTTGTGTACTATATACATCCATCACCTCCTGTATTATCGTAAGCGCCATCATCATCATCCTCACCATCTAAATTTTTTTTACTCTCACCTGCGCCATCCTTCCAACCAATCCACTATAGTTATTCTATACCTCTCACTGTTCCTTAATCTAAGCCGATATGCCAGTAATGCCGCGGTGTGTGGTATTCTTCCTCTGTTGCAACTTGCAAGCATTAACTATTTTATATTCATATTGAAAAAAACTAGGGTAGTATTTTGTCAAATACACACTTCTCTACTTGTGTGCATCGTGCCATTGCAAATTTTAAAATAGATGCGAAGTATTTGTGACTGAAAGCGAATGGAAAGAAGAAATCAAGGCCTAGAGGACCCACCAAGTGAATAATGATGGTAGAGACGGGTGGTAAATATGCTACAAGGCAGATAAGGTACAGGTACAACACTCCCCTGTCACTATTTTTCTTATGTGGTGTTAAAAATAAAAGTGATTTTTAGTCATCACGGCGATGTATCATCATCAACATATGCTGCCTCCTCCTATTATCATAAAATTGCATGATATTTTATTTTCCATCCCTACAGCTTAATTTATAGCATTTTTGCTGCAATATTTATAAACTTTGGCCATTATTAGTTGTACTTTTCAATATTAAAAAATAAATTGTTGAACCAAAGCTTTTGCAGGAAGTAAAATGTGGGCTTTTCCTATAAGATATGGATTTGGGTAATGATGATGAAAATAGGAACAAATAATTTACTACAAGTTACTAAACTTTGTACCTCATATTGCAAATGTCGCAAAGATTTTGTTGGTACTCCTTGTTTAATGCGTGGTGCACCATGCCGATATTGACATGCGAGGCTTGTCTTGTTGTATTTACCGCATGTTGCCTCATTTAAGACTAGAACCAAATAAGGTTAGGAACTCTTAAAAGAAGGCTAGAGTGAATGAAAGCAAATAAATTTAGAGTGCATCTTCTTGGAAAATGAATGCAGAGATCCGTGCAACCAAAGAGTTATCAATAAAAATACCTACGTTTGGTATTTCGTGGTTTCCAAGCATTTATAAACTTAACCCAATTTCAAATACGTGTCACTACCCATGACTGACTAAAATAGGGATCTTCTCGCTAACCTGACTGCTTCAAATAATAGTCAAATGACAAATTTTGACTTGCATTATATTTATAAAAGACCCAAAGCAAACAACCCTTCCATAAGTTTGGTTGGCTAAAGTGGCATGAATTAATCTAACCAGCCTGTCAGTCATCAGTCAAAACAGATGTGAATTCGTTGAATTTTAGTAGCTCTATTATACAAGATAACAACTTAAAATGACAATTACGACTTTCATACCATACCACATTTGTAGCGAGTACGCTCCCCGTCTACGCACAAAAATCAATGCAAAATAAGTTGTAAAATGGAGCTCGCGAAGGATGTGCAATAAAACGTTTTTAGTGCCTAGCATAAAGCTTTTTTTGAAGTTCCTCGAAGCGTCTTGTTACCTTAGGGCATTATTATTATTACACCTACCTAAATCAATCGGATCAACAAACAAAATAATAAGCAGTCCCACAAAATCATTCCCTTCTCTATCCGTTTGCAATTTGTACACTTTCTCCTTCCCCACCTGGTATTCTCATTTCTTTCTTCTCACCATACAAATACATTATTGGTGCAGACTCAATTAGTAATTAATGGAATATTATAATGATGATGGAGATGAGGATGATGATATGACTCGCGTGCAAAGTCTGAGGTATAGTAATAATAAGAACGCCGATGATTATGATTAGACCAACAATCACTTCGGCTCCTAGCCCCTTTACACTTATTTCTCACAAGAATATTGATGCCATTTTTACTCATATGCTTACTTAAGATAGATCTATGTAGTGCGTATCATGTTATTTTCCATCTGTGCTACAAGCTAAGCTATAAACCAATGGTGAATAATGTTTTACCAAACTATTCTTGCGCAAGTGAGTCTTATAACTTTGATAAAGAAGTGTTTTAGAGTGTCTAGATTACAGTGACGGTGTCACCAATTCGTTGATATTCAACGAACACATAGATTGGCTGTGTTCTAGGCATTTGAGTTAAAAAGTTGATGACCTACGCACGTAGTATGATTATTGGTTTTACAAACTTACAATCACGGCATAGTAGGAGTCCAAAAATGTCGCTGCTAATTTTAAAGAGGGTCACGACCTGTCCAGTCATCATATTACAGTTGACTTTGTATGATTATAATTAAAAGAAACTCGTATTATCATCATCGTCATCATCTACATATATAATGCAGGGCTGCGTGTGATTACTATGATGCTCTTGCCCCAGGTTAAAATTATACTCTTCGTTCGTTACTCAAAATGAAAGTCATCATGGTATCATTTTCAACACAGCATGTGCCAACTCTTGTCTCATAAAGATTTCTTCCAGATTTTGCCGAATTCATCAATTGGTCATCTCATTTACAATTGTCGTGACAGGTGACAGCCACGTACGAGAGTTTATTCAGCTTAAAAAAACTTGACAGAAAAATCGAAAACTACTCTTACATACATCCCTATTTCCATTTCTGTTAGGCGCTACACATTGATTTGTCACGTCTTCTCATAACATTACGAATCCAATCGTTTTTGTAATACGATTTTGAGTTCTCAGCTCAGGTGAAAATTAAACTTCAAATTGCCACCACCTGGGCCAACAGCATTTTGATTTGACACACTCAACCATCTCATCAATTACTATATTTGTATTATTGCACAATCCCATCTCATCCCTTCCAAACTAACAAAAAGGAGGCAATTACTAACATCATACAAATAATACTACAAGATTCCCTGATCTTTGCCTCCTTTTCTTCTTCCTTTCGTTGAACTAATATTGTTGTCATGTGTGGCTGCATGATAAATGTAAAGGTGCAGTTAGCCCTACACCTATTACGCAGACAAACTGCATAACGGCTGCCGTTGCTTGGTGCATTACATGTCCGCAAGGAAGTTGTAAATAAATTGAGTGGAAAACCAGTTTATGCCCCATGACAGACAGGCTTTTTCGTGCATATAAAAAGTCATATACATTAGTTAGGTATGCGCAAACGTGATTCTTTGAATATGTAATGCAAGAAATAAAAAAAAACTTCCTTACCAGCAGACAAAACAAGCAATGATCACCTTAGCATCTTTGAAGCCTAATGCCTAACCTAACATATATATGCCAAGATATGTGCCTTTAAGTGACAAATAATGAACATAACACTTTGGAATGCGTATAATAGTGTGTATATATGAGATTGATTATAAGTTGTGTGCCCGTACAACTGTGCGATAAAGCGGAGAGTCGTCGTAATAATATAAAATCATCATGATGCGATAACAGTCATAATAATAAAATGCACTAGACACGGATCTGACTGAGCTGTGACACAGATGGACTATAAAGTAGTGATCTGCGAGCTTTCTTAAATTGGATTGGCAAATATATATAGACTGGAAGGCATATTATGCGTGAAACTTTTGCATCGTGTCCACCTCAATAGAATACAACGTGGCTCTCATTGTCGTTATACAATCTCGTCATCTTAATCTTTCTCATCCCTGCCATGATCCTTTTCTTCATGTTATATGATCTGCGAACACTTGTAGTTGTTCGAGGTAAAGAGAAAAGCGATAGAAAAATGTAGAGAGTGGGAGCGAGCTCTGTTACTCCACTTACGTCCATTACATCTTTGAGAAAATGAAAACAAAGAGGCGACTAGTTCAATGCTTTAAAAGATAATGAGAACTAATATAATTTTTTATGGATGAGCTCAAATAGTTTTTGGGAAAATAGGAACTGTACTTAAGAAAGCACCATATTTGTAAGGCCGATTGTGTGCAGCTTCAGCAGCATTGCTCGCTTGTAGGCACACGATTGCTGTGATAAAAGCAAAGGGAATTGGAGGGATGAAATTAAATTAGCTTAAATAGAAAAGCAAGTCAGGATGACAAAGTGTCATTTTGCCTTGTCACAAGGAAATAACGTTTAAAAAGCTATAGAACTCATAATACACCTTGTTTAATTGAAAAATGTTTGTTTGCCTATTTAGAAATAATGTGTGCTACGGTACGAAAATCTAGAAACTGTAATCTTGTTCGCATTTTTATCGTGTTTGGCAGCGATTGTAGAAATGCTACGCAATATGCTTAAAGAAGGTGTATATAATATGCGCATATTATGATAAAAGTAAGGAAGCGGCTTTGATCAGAGCGGAGGATCATTGATCTACTGCACTACAAGACACCAAACACTGTATTTCCATTATTCCACTGGCCTGGTCAAATAGCCAAACAGGTAAAGGTAGAAGGCAAGAATGTTTGTAATGATGACGATTGAGCTAAAAGTGAAGTAGTCAAGTCAGGTTTGCTCAGCCAGCAAGTCTATCAGAGCTGAATGTGAGTGAGTAAATGAGTACCTAGATAATCTCACCCTCACTTTTCCCAATATTTATCCATCCTCTTCTCTCTCACTGAATTGATATATCAAATCAATGTTTCTGTGTGAAGCATGCTGAGATGGCTGATGCTGATGATGCTGCGGCAAAAATTCACCTGCTCATGCGTATACGAACTAGTATGTTTGTTGAGCAGAATTAAGGTCTTCTGTTCAACTTTCGTTCTTTTCTATCTTCGACGAAATTAACGTCGGTAAATATGATTACAAGATGTGTGTATGTTACAAGCGGTGACGAAGAATACGGCAGTGCACTTCCCTCTCTTACTCTGTTGTTCCCTTATTCTTGCATAATATCGAGTTTCTTGTTTGTTGTTGAAATACTTTTCCTATCTGCACATCCATATTATTATCTGTTCATCCGCTAGTGTTTTTCTTTTATTAGTTTCACGTGCAAACACACATGCTGGCTTTGTTCTTTAAAAGAAGGATGGGACGTGGCCCCACCAATAATAAATGCTTGGTATGCTCACAAGAATATAATTGCGAGCTTCAAAGCAAATAGAAATATATCATCAAGAACGATTATGCAAATGGTGCATTTTGAGATTAAAAATTGGTTTTTCAGAGGTTGACACAATTGATGTATGATGATGGGCTTGTTAAAATGTCAAGATCGATGTAACATGCGAGGAAATTTAGATTTTCAGGAGAACTTATTCAATAGATACAGGGACTACATTTTACCTTTTAAAACAGCAATTTAAACAAGCGTCTAGAAAATCCACCAACGTCGCCAAAGTTGTCACTGAGTGTTCCGAATTCCAATGAGCTTACGTGTTTTCAAAACAGGAAACCTAATGATAAATCGAACCACTTCAATAATGAAACTCAGCACTTTATTGTTTTAAAATTCTTCCACTAGATTTAAAAAAAAGTTCAGATGCAAAACAGTTTTCGGTCCTTTAGTAGGCAAACCTGTTGATTGACAAAAGGCACAACGATATGATGAGTTTGAGAAGGTAACAGTCGCATCAACATTTATTTTTATTACATTACGTCCTCTCAAGTAACCTTTGTCCACTTATTTACCGTAACATCTAAAATTGAGATACACTCTAAACAAAGCTATGTCATACAGGGAACGTCATTAATGTTTTTATTATAGTTATTACTGCCTCCCAACAACAATCTATCTATTTTAATAGAAAGGTCAAAAAATGGCAAATCTGGAGTTAAATTGGTGCGAAATTGTCTCACATCGCGAGGGAAATAATTGATAGGATGAAAGGTTGAAAGGAATGGAAGACGCAGTTCTTGTGAAGAAGTCCCACCAGTGTTATGTCAAGTAGTCATTTTCTGCAAAAGCTTTCGTCTTAATTAATCAGTCGAACTTCAGATGACCAGCACAACTGATACTTAAGTTGTTGATTATGTATGTAAAATGTCAAGAGGCTGTAGTGCCAACAAGTTCATTTCTCATAACCATGTGTCGTCTTCAGTGGCAATAAGTAGCCTTCCATGACATGCATGTTTCATGCTACAATATAATCACTCCAACCAACGGTCAACGCTATACTCTTTCCACAAAAGTGATTAAGAATTAAGATGTTGGGCTGGGATTAAGTAGGAGGGTGTAGTGTGTGACAAGTCGCAACTAATTATGAATGCAAACACATTTACTACTCTAAGGACTCAAGGGACTCACAAACTAATCACCTTCTGTAGCAGAAAAAAGGCCTCTTGACTGAATAACAAATACATAATATAACCTAATGCTACGCAACCACGGCAATATACAACTGAATGAAGAAGCGCGTGCGTTTTTCGTAAAATGCAATTTGCAATGTCAACTTGAAAGGATGGGAAGTTCAATAGCTTTGTTCCCACGTTCCCTACTTTGTTCAGTTTGCTTGTCTGTTTTACTAGGGTTAATACCTCGAAATCCGTATCACTAATTTATGTTATTGTCTATGGTTTACCTTGACAAGGTTTCTTCAAAATATCAAAGGCGACGTCTCTTCTTCTTTTTGTAAATTAAATCAAGTTGCACAACAGTATCACTCGTCACAAAATATGATAAATCAAGTAGATTGAGTTTCGATTTCGATTTCGATTTCAGTTTTAAAACACTGCGACCGACTTGCACTCTTACTAGTTATAGGTACCTGTTATACCATAATAAGTACTATACCAGCTGAAATTTCGGTTAGTAGTCCACCGAATATGGTTTTTTCTTAGGTTATGAAACTACCTAGATTGAATGTAGAGCAGCAGATACGCACTCAAAGTACTACTACATGGTTGGAGTAGTCGGTATTAAATAGTGTGTAACGGCTGAGGAGTGTGATTCTTAACAATGTATCGTAGAAAACGAAACTGATAACAATGATGATGATGATGATGGGATGTGATGGGATGTGATGTGCGCTCTCAGAGAAAGATGGGAGCCAACTGAGGTGAAGCCAAGAAAATCAAAGTTACAAGAAGAAAGCAAGCAGTTGTTCGCCAGTGCCTCCTTAACACATTTTTACAATGGTGGTTAGCTTGCTAATAAAAATGATAACCCTCTAAAGTACCAATGTTTTATCATTGAGCTCATGTACGAACGTTGTAGGTGTACTAGTTGAAGTACCAATGCGATGTTGTTTGAAAGCAAAAGCACTAGTGAAATGGAATCGGTATGTGTGCGTGTGCAGCGCTACTAAAATGCTGCATTGTTGTGACTAGCTTCAAGTCATGTTAGTTGATGCGTATAGCTATAAGCGTACCTACCTGCCTGCAGCTGCACTAACGTTATGAGCGCTGGCATTTACCTCATTTACTTGCATGCTGCATCCCATCATCATTATAAGGGTATATCAAAAGTTAAGATACTATTTTCGGTTATCAAAGTTGCATACTTGTTGTTTAACTGTCAGTGCAAATAAACATTGGAGGCGTTTCAGAATTGTCAGCATTTTTTGTCATAAATTAGCATCCCAAGAAAAGTTTGAAAATGTGTTATAAAAGCAGTTGAAAGGAATTTTCGCACAGACGCTGGAAATTTGGGGTGTTAATGCAGTTATTGTATAGTATATTTTGAAAGGAATCTTAGAAACACTGATATGCACCTTAGTTAACAACAACTTTGAAGAAATTAAATAAAACCAGTTCTCTTACTTACGAGACACCCCTTACGATTCAGGCTCTCGCCCTTCTATCCACTTCTGAATGAGTAGTTTTGCGCTATTGCATTACATTGTGCTGTTTCTTGCGCCTTCAACAATTTTTATGTGCTGGTGCACTTGAAGGAAGAACAGGAGAAAAATTCACTTTTGATTCATATTTCATAAAATAGGAACTGCATTCATCTCTATAGCATACAAATTTGTATCTAACCATTGATGTCCGTTCGAAACGAGGTACAAGTGCCCAAACCTACCTACATGCATCAGTGTCAGTAGAACAGTGTGTTTGGATTTAAGCCTTTGATTCTGATTCAGGTTTTATAAGTTGCACGCTAGCCAAAGGCGTCTCCAGGGCATTACTCCAATCATCTTGGACAAAGTCACTGCGACTACCTAAGGAGTGTGCTACAATCAGCCATCCGTCCTATTCATCTCGCTAATAAGAAAAATGTTCTCAATTGCCTATCTCTTTTGAATTGAAGCTTGTGCATTTAAATACAAATATTTCGTTCCCTTTGTGTACAGCCACATTGCTAAAGTCTGCTTCCGATGCTTACCAATGCGCATATAATCATCAATCTCAACTTGAAAGTGTTGGACATACTGTTATCCTTTTTCCAATCGGCAGGATGTAACCTTGACAGAAGGATTCAGAAACTATTAACTACCACCGCCACAGTAGGAGATGCTCGCTATTTTTATTACTCATTTTTTGTCCTTTACCCGATATCCTAGTTTTTACATGGGCGTGTGTCATACATGTTTCAGTTTGCCCATTCATTGCGTTCATTTAATTGCTAATAATTAGCTTTTTATTAAAAGCAATATAATTAGTGAAGTTATCACGATTGAATATTAAAATACAAGCGTTTCTTTCCTCTTTGTGTGTGGTGCTCACAAAAAAGTGTCCATTAAAGTTGTCGCGACTCTATGGACTCTTTAAAGGAACCATGTGGATTAATTGGCATGTCAACTTTAATAGCGATCAGATAATACCGTCGTGATGATAGTTGGTGCGGCTGGACACACACTTCTCTTTTTATGCTTCTTGCAATTAATTTGTTATTTCTGTTCATTTTAGTATTTTAATCTCATTATTACAATCTAGTTGTCAACCCATTATTGCAAATAAAAAATGAAAAGCCAGCCTTTGCATCAAAAGTACTCAAGGGCAGGAGATCACTTGATTTGATAAGTAAGGCATTCCAAAAAATCTAGACAAATGTATGTATGTCTCATTGAAGTTTCATTATTACCAGTTTTCCATTCATCATATTTCCCACTCCATTACGTATTTACCTCAGTTCAAGGAATCATTTAGGAGGCGGATCAGTCCTATCAGGCTGATGACATAATTCATATTTTTATGAATGACCACAGTTTTTTCTCCAACTTTAGATCATTATTTAATCATGCGGTGACTTACTAATGAACAAAGAGAAGAATAGCATTCACGAGCTTAGTTGGCTTGCAAAATTTGAGTCAAACAACTTTGTTAATCCATATTGACCATAGTTTGAAAATTATACAATCGACAATGGATGGGCCAAGCCAAAAAGATTGATAAGTAAGACTTATTTTCAAACAATGGTCCATTCTTTGTCACTGCTCCAGGAAAAAAGAGGGCAGTTTGTTCAAAACTTTAAAAAGTGTAGCCCAAAATTTCATGACTGATTGAATTTTCCGTTTCAGAGTTTATGTAACATAATAACGTGTTTGATTAGCATTGTCTGTTGCAACGTACAAAGAAATGAGCCATATCAAAATTAAAAATCTCCCTATTGTCATTCGCAAATAATATATGGGAACTCCAGAGGAGTTGCTTTCTACGAAAATCACAAATGAGACGTACAGATAACAAAGTACAAATTGTGTTTGTGGCAACATCTTAATAAGTAGTATATTCACGCTCATATGTCTACACATTGTGACAATCGTGACGGAGTAAGTGTTCAAGTTTGGTCTTGGTTTGGGAATGATAAAAAAGCATGAGGGAATACTGACAAGTTTTCATATCCTTCTTTTACAGCCCTTACGTGTGAGAGCGATAAAAGTGGTGTATGCATAACACTTACTCTTTATTTCTATAAAAATGTGTGAATACTACGGGAATGGATGAGTGGCCAAGCGGAACATACATATTTTTCTTTACAATCAAATTATTGTAAATTTATTAATTTCTAAGTGGTCTTACTTAAAAACCAAATTTAAATCATGTTTTATTTTCATTCTAGATATAGGTGGTAGGATCCTATCGCAGGCTACTTTGTAGAGTTCAACTTCTGCCTACACGGAAATAGTAGACTGCTTAATAGCATCAAATAGCATGTGGATAGATTTACATGAATCAGTTTTCATTTTTTAGAAATTACAAACTTGTCGCATTTCACTCCTACTCATGTATAGAATGTTTGTAATTCTACGGTAGAAGGTGCTATACACGGTCAACTTTTTATGGACTAGAAGGGTACTAGAGATGGAAGCGGAGATGACATTGCCTTGGTTGCATATCTTGTTTCGAATGCAGCAATTTTACATTCGAATAAACCACAAACGCAGTTTAAAAACACAAATTTGTGGTGTCCACTTTTATCATCGATTCGTATTCAAAAAAATAAAAAAGGCACACGATGCAAGATGCGATGTAGTAGCAGAAAACACCTTCAAAAGCTGGCCTTAAGCCATAAAATTACTATTCATACCTTCATGTTTAAATAAAGGGTAAGGGTAGGTGTTACTGACAATGAGTTGATATGGGTTTTCTCATATAGTCAGCAAGGAAGCAGTGTTGTTAAGTCTCTGACAAAAAAAAGTATGTACGAATGTAATTAATCAGGATGTAAGAATCTGCGTGAGCGTGGGTTAAGATTTTTTGTGTGTAATGCAAATACAGAACGCTGTCGTTGATGATGATTATGGCTTTAATGGAATTGTAGTTTGAATAGTGCACAAATATTATTTTCTCTTCTTGATCCGCCCATCTTCCTGGTTCAACCCTTGATATTTTCACTTTCAATTTGTTCGGCATTAGCACCAAGCGTGTGTCTGCAAACTCATGTTGTTCGAGTCCTTCAAGTTGAATTTATTAGAGTACAGAAAGATGTGAATGTCATATATATTACGCACTTCAAAAAAGAAGAGGTGAAGCGTAAAGGGGAAATTTTGCATACTTGTTATTTAGATGGATAGTACAAATTAGCTTATTAGAGCTAACGATAGTTAACAATCGCACCACATAAAAACCAAGTTCTTCCTTGTTAAACCCAACAAAATCATAAAGGACCAGAGAGACCAGGTGGAAGGAATTCATCCTGTTCGACATAATATATGACAGCAAAACAGCACCAGTTCTTCAATTAGTTCACAAGGCACGTTTTATCCCTCAAACTTTTCAGCAGTTTTTGGAAAGGGTTGAGTACTAATACTACTACCATTGTTCACGTACAGATTTTACATATATCATCCACGCAGCATGCCCCATTTCAAACTTATTTGCTAGAATTAGAACTTATGCATCCCATATTCCCACAACTACGCATAAACACTTTATTATAATGTGGTTTCTTTGATTATGCTATTATTGTAATTGCCTGCAAACTTGATCTTCATGATGAAGGAACAGCATTGTTCTTTAGATGACAGTTACATTTTTCATAACAACGTAGGTATCCAACCCTAAAAGATCTGGAGTAGTGGTGTGGTGCAGAGAGTGAAGAGCTTTTGTGTATGTAAATTGATCAAGGTTTAGTATTACATGAGCGTTGCTTGGGTGAACGTAGACACTTAAGTATCAACATCAACCTTTGAAGACCTTCGCTGCATTTAATACTAGGCCAGTGGTAGGCACAATGGTTAGCCTAATGATTGCAAACCACCAACATTGAGCCATTGAGCTAGCCAAAGAAATATATTTTTGAAAACCCTTTTTTACTTTACGTAACTCGGGCTTGGCTTTGGCTTCCAAACAAAGATAGTCATGTAAATTTCAGCCCATCACATCACCATCATCTTGTCTGCTATCACGAACCAACTACGTTGTTTATAGGGTTTGCAATCGATCATTGCATTGTGGTTTAAATTGCTAACCTGCCAACCCAAAGTATCTCTCGACTCTAGACAAGAATGTTTGTGACGATTAAGATAAATCTGTGACAATAGTCATGGGGTTCACTGTTACCATTTCTAGCCTCAATATTATAAGACAAGTAGCAATTTATCTGTCTGATTCATTGCATATACCTTGCAAAGATGATATGAGTGGAGTCTATTGTGTTGCAATTTTCTCGATCCCATATGGAGGCAGCGGATGATGATGGATCCCAACTCTGAGATTCAGGGAGTAGAGCACACACACTTCATCCCCCTTTTTATGGCGTTATTTATTCTATCATTATTGCCCATGTTACATATGAATAAAACAAATTTCGTTTCGCAAGATATCTGAAAAAGATCCCTTTGTTTGCTGATCATAATAACAATCCCATTGCATCCGACCCGAAGCACACCTTTCTACACTACTGTGCTGTCCCAATGTTATGATATGAAGTAATCACTGATCAGATTTGGAGAAAAAGGCTTTAACATTTTACTTCAAACTTGTTAAACCATCCCTACTTTATGTCAATACCCACTTTGGCAATAAACCCCTTTTAATGTTTTGATGAGTTTTAAATTGCAAAAAAAAACACACTTGACCGAGTACGACACTCTTGCCTTATGAGATGACTTGAATGGATCATACAAAATGCATTTTTACTCAAAAAAAAACTTAACTGCATCCAAACTGAATAAACCATCATTATCATTACCCCCACCGATAAAAGAGTATCATCATCAAAAAGTGCAACGGAATAAATTTGTAATGTTTGTTGGTCGTCATATATGTTCAGTCTGAGTATGTGTAAGTTTTGATCGCAGAGTTTGATGATGACGATATTATAATAATAGCAGAGATGTGTTACACAACAGCTCAGTGAGGTACATACATTTTTGCTACTACTTTGCTAATCGCATGGTATACAGCTGAGGGATTGTGATTGTGTTATAAAACGGCGAACATGGGAGATGAGTAAGTTATTTATTGAAACATTCTAAAGATGACCGCACAAAATAATAAGACAATAGTAATCGCGGAAAGTGATGGTACTTCGACGAGCATCTGATGCTGTTGTTAATGATGATGATGAAATAATGGATCCCTTGCCAAGCACGAGTGAAAACAATGGAATTATATAAAATCCATGAATGAATGAACGAGTGGAGGAATGAAAGACGTTCTTAATCTCTTGTTTAGACAAAACAAAAAGGAGCCCTCATTTCTATCGATTTAATGCTGATGACTTGCCAACATCATTGTTGAATCCTGCACTGGTTGTAACCCGAACTCAGGGGATTCCTGTTTAAATGATTCATAAACTATACTTTCTATAATTAGAAAATATG
>JAQGAP010001923.1:0-17308 GCA_034697805.1 Orchesella bifasciata | reverse complement strand
CTTCCTCTCCCCCCGCTTTTCCTCCTCTTTCTTCCTGTAACCTGGTTACAACGTTACAGAAGATTCTGCACCCATGTACTCTCTGTAGCTTCAAACCTTAATATTAATCGTTAATTTTCTAAAACCAACTTACCAGCAGTGTCCCAAATTGCTAATTTAACCAAATTTCCATCAATTGAAAGCGTTTTAACTTTAAAATCAACTCCAATTGTTGCTGGTTGATCCGGATCAAAAATATCGTCAGTGAATCTCAACAGCAAGCTAAAATGAAGAACGAAACATACCATTTAAATCTCATTATAAACCACTACTTTTTAGTAAGGTCAGAAACCAGTTACTCACCTGCTTTTACCAACTCCACTTTGCCCAATAATCAGAATTTTTAGAGTTGTCAAAATTTCATCTGAGGATGCCATTATAGTTGGCAGTGTAATCAACTATTCGTATGATTTTTCTTCACTTCACGTCACCCCTCCTTTAATACTTCAAAGAAGCCTTCAAAAATACTCAACAGTTGACAGTTTGATGTCGCACTTTCAGAACCAGTTTAATTATCCCTTCCTAATTTATCTGAATCACAGTAACTAGTAACAAAGTGTAATGTGATTGATTATAAACGTTCAACAGCAAACATTACTACGTGTTCCAGAGTTCTACTTTATCATTATAAAAATTTACGTATAAGCTTATCATACTTCAATTTTTGTCGTTACGAATAATGAGGCAGTATTAATAGTACTTACGTGTGGCTGAATTTGAGCTTAATCATTCGATTAAAAAAATATTCTGACGTGTGATTAAAATTAGTAGGGTGAGAATGAGAATGCATGTGAGAAAAATCAAATCTGATTGTATTATGATGTAACATAGATGAGTATTAACGTGAAGGTTACAGACGAGATGTATTATTTTTTGCAGCTATGTATTCTGTTTGCTTTTCTTGACTACATAATACACCACCAACGAACAAAAAACAGTTGGGATATTTGGATGAATCATCTGTGCAAGCATAATACACAAGTACACATACGAGGTGCTCAATGGGCTCGTGCTTGTGCATCGTGAGCTCAAAACAATAACAACTGAGGTGCATTTGCAGATACACAATACAGATTTTCCGAACACCAAAACAGTCGCATGAACATTTTTTCATGAGCGTTTGGCACGTGCCTTCATTTCTTTGAATTGAATGCTTATTTGGAAACGTCAAATCTAAAATGATACCGTATTGATCAGTTGTCAGTGAATTCTGAATGAAGTTATATGATGAGTTTGGGTTCTGGAGGGGCTCTGCCACCACCATGTATCATTTGTAGGAAACCTGGCGTCTCCTTCTTGAACAACCTTAGTTCTGTTCATTCATCACCACCAGAAGACCATGAAGACAGTTATGATGACGTTTTCCATAAATGGTCTCGAGCTTGTTCGTCCTCTGTTTGTAAAATATTTGGCTGGAAAGACTGTTCTGAGACTGACGCGATGAGGGACTTGTTCGAAAGGTCTCCTTATTGCATGTTGTGTATTGGAATGGTACGGGAGGTTAACTGGGCTTATCGAGAGGTGGAACTTCTCACAATGCGGATATCAGCTCTGAGAACTCGGTTGATGAATAAATTGGGAGATGGTTATCAAACGTTGGAAGCGGAAGCGATGGCATCAACTGATGGTTTATCTGAGGTAGAACGAATGGCTGGAATATGGCATAGTAAGTTGGAACAATGAAAATGTCTAGCAAATGATTTACCATGAAATATAAAAATTGAAAATTTGTAATTTCTAATTTCATAGAAATTTTGGAACATAAGCTCAAGGAGAACACAGACGTTCAATGTAAGCGGGATTTAGCGATGAAGACATCCGTCAGTTCCAATGGGAAAGGTGGAGGTCAAGATGCTAATAATAAGTCGACTGGAGCTGGTCATAAAACTACGAATGTGCGAAAAACTAGGGCTCTCCCTGAAAGGAAACCCAAAGAAAACTTTTCAAATTCACTTTTCAATCCAATAATTGTGAAGGTTGATAGCAAATGTAAACCTCCAACTGTAAAATGTACTGAAATGGTCTGCAAGCGCAAATTCCTTTCTAAAGAAACAATGCAAGTTCATGTAAGGAAAGAACACGAGGGTGAGTTCCATGCACTTTAATTTGATTTTTATGCTATCTTGGAATTCTTGGATTAAAACTTAATTTTGTGTGTCCGTGTCCTCATCTTTCCTAGGGTGCGAGTTACCATTTGATTGTACGTTATGCAAGCGATCTTTTGCCACCAAGGGAGCATATGGAATTCATATGATGCGTCATGAAACGCCGACCTTCATCTGTGAGCTGTGTGGACGCCAGTTTACCGTCAAAAGGGATTTGAAGGATCACACCATAAGAATGCATTCCAGCAGACCAGCCTACTCGTGTAAAATATGCTCTTTTGGTTTGGTCAGTAGAGAGACACTGGAGCAGCACGAATCTCAACACGAATCCGAGAAAGAATTCCCATTTATATGCGTTATATGTCGGAAGAACCACGCGAATTCAACAGATCTCCAACTTCATGTAGTGGAAACCCATATTTCAAACGTTTTGCGTTGTGACCAATGTGCTAAGACATTTTGGGCAATGGAGTCTCTTAGAAAACACCTTCTCACGCATAAGGACAGGAACCCAAAGTATTCATGTGCAGAATGCGGATATGTTGCAGCGTCCCAATCAAAATTAAATGACCACATGAGGAAGCATTCAGTTGAACGAAATTTGGTGTGCCAAACGTGCAGAAGCACATTTAAATACAAGAAGAGTCTTTCTCGACACATGAGAGGTCACACTAATGAAACTCCTTATACATGCACCATCTGTGGAAAGGGGTTCCGGGATATGCAGAAAAAGAAGCGACATGAAGAAATCCATTCAGGCAACAAGTACCCATGCTTAATTTGTAAAAAAGAATTTAATGCTCAACAAAATTTGCAACAGCATATGAGAGTTGTTCACACACCAAAAGATGACCTTTTTAAGAAACCAAGAGGTCGTAAAAGGAAAAGTGTTGATGAGCATCTAATATTACCTCCACCCCCAAAATCAAAAAGTGTCAAGAAACGGAGAAATGAATATGCTGAAATTGCTGTAGTTTCTGCTGATGTGATCCCCACGATAAAAATGAAACGTACTAAAAAATCCAAATTAGTAAAGACTGATAAAACCTTTAAAGGAAAATCATCTAGAAAACGAGAACCTGGTCGTTCAAATTCAATAGCTCAAAAACAAACCGAAATTACGGTTAAAATGGGGAGACCTGAAACATTTGCTACGACTACTGACCTATCGTACATGAATCCTGTACCCTTGCAAGAAGTCGAAATTACTTATCATCAAGATGCATCCAGTTTTGAGTTCATTAGTGGGACGCCTGATTCAACTACTAATGCAATCAACGTTGAAACTTATGCGCCTATCCATCATGATGAAACTCTAAACTACCATCAAGGTGGTGTTCACCACATAGCAGTATTACAACAACATCAAAATTCAAGTTCAAGTATATCTGTCCCAGTTACAATTACGGAAATGCAAGGCCTCCAAATTGTCAATACTGTCGTAACAGATAACAACTTCTATTTTTAACTGACGATAAGACCAAGATCTCATTATGAATGAATGACAATACTCAAGAATGCAATGCTAAGCTAGTTATTCATAAAAAAATAAATGAATAAAATTGACACAATTCCATAAAGCTGACGCAAACACTTCAAATTGTTAACGGAACATTGACACTTTATTCGACACCGAGCACAGCATCCATGTCACAACACGGTTTTACAAAAGAAATTAAAAGTTTATGTTGGAACTTCCATTCTATTTGCCACCTTCAGCCTTCCTCTGGACAGCCCGCTTCTGTTGCTGCGTTGCCGTCAAGTTGTGCTTCCTGCAGAACTTCAAATTCTTAAGGAACTTGGGGTCAACACCGCGGGTGGACAAGGTTGGCTTTGGCTTCTTAATTCCATTACGATGAGCCTTGCGGTCTGGAAAACAAAACAAACAAACAAAACATTAAAACTTTATTCAATGCATTTTAAACACTTCAAAATCGGTGAAACCAATGAATCCTCCTTCATTTATCATTAAACCTCCACTAATATTGTTTTTCGAACTTTAGCTGCTTTTACAGCCTCCGTCCGTGCCTTGACATCATCACTGAATTCTTAAATGATTTTAAAGGTTAAAAATACTTACTCTGGTTATGATTCGTATGATTCTTTGACTTTGCCATTTCGGAAAGGACCGGTGGTACCTTAGGGAAGTTTTAATAAGACTTTAATAAACTTTCAAATTAAATTTTGCAATCAACCTTATGATCTGCTAAACACAGTTCAAGACGAATTGGATGGGCTAGCTACAATGCAGAGCGTGCATGCCTGAGGATTTATCTTGGAGCCATTGAAATTTCCCACAAGACACCACCGCTTGTCTTCAGCACAGCAAGAGAGCAGCACTAGGGATTCAACGTTGCGCCTGGCTTTGTTCATGCACAATAAAATTATTCTGTTCTCGAGGTCTCCTCAGATTCTTCATCATCAAGAATATCAAATTTCGGTTTTGATAAGGATGAGTTGGCTATGTGATATGATATGATATGTGTAGTAACATGTGAATTAAGGTGTCAATTATTGAGGGTAACGTTTCGTTGTTGCATTGTTCGTTTTATTTCAATATTTTGTCATTTAAAATTACAGCATTAGAATGTATTTTAAATGGACATGCCAGTATCTAAATTTAAACACATTTGTACACAATTTTTTAATCTCCTGTCGCAAGTAATTAAGTCTGAACATTGGTTAAAAATATTTGGAATCAAAGCGCTGCGAAATCATTTCCAGCTCTCTACTTGAGCGTACTGCACTCACACCTGAACCTGTGCTTCGTTTATAGCTACTGGCGAACGAGTTGGAGTTGGGAGGTGAAGGTGGCTGTGATGACCAAGTGTTGGAGGAAAAATGAGGGGTGTTTACTGTGCTTGAACTTGCTCCACCTGGAGCATTATTGGTGATAGTATTTGCGTTGGTGTCAGAGTCTCCACGATCAGAACTTGAAGACGTGGCGGATCTACTCCATCCGTTTCCATTTCCGGCGTTTCCATATCCTCCTTGGTTGTTTTGGTTGTTGTTTGTACTACCTGAATAGCCACCTGAGGCTTCATTCTTTTGCCCCCACCCATTGCCTGTGCTTTCACTCTTTTGTTGTCCCTGTCCCCACCCATTCCCTGTGCTTTCACTCTTTTGTTGCCCCTGTCCCCATCCATTCCCCGTGCTTTCACTCTTTTGTCCCTGACCCTGTCCCCACCCATTGCCTGTGCTTTCACTCTTTTGTTGTCCCCACCCAGGGGTTCCTCCACCTCCACTGTTCCCATATCCCCCCGAGTTTCCTCCACCACTGCCAGAATTTCCAGAGTTCCCTGACCATCCATTACCGCTGCTACCAGTACTTCCTCCTCCACTGTTGCCCTTCCATTTTGGACCTCCATCTCCAGCTGTACTGGCATATTTTGGACGTTCCGTAGAGGTCTCTGGGCCTAAAAAACGAAGAAAATCAGTTATAGCTTGATAAATTATGTTTTTTTTGTTCAGCGCATGGTAAAGGTCCTGCATAGTATTCGTACCTTTGAGTATCTGCGTTATCCGATTTCTGACAGACACGAGCTTCTTTTGAACTCTTTGAATTCCTTTCTTAACCCTTTGGATTTTGTTCCAAATAATCCCTCTTTTCTGAAAAGAATACAACACAAATCCATGAAATCAAATAAAGACGATTGCTTTCTCAAATCAGATAGCAAATGTGAGTCTTAATTACTTTCCGTTTTAAGGATTGCCCACTCAATAGTGACATGGGGTCCTCAATATCATCCGCGTTCGTATATCGATCACGAAATATGAAATCCCTCATATTCCCCATTATCAAACGTGGATCAATCCCAAGTTCCTTTGCTACATATTTCCTTTGCTCGTAAAGTAATGGCACACCCAACAGAACTTGGTCGTCTGGCTTTCGATTTCAAATTAATAAAAACAATCAATTTCAGACCTTTTAATATATACACCGTATAGCTTTAAAATCACTTTTGATTATTCTTGAGTACCAAGCTTAAAACTCACTTTCTTTTGGTCATTGTTATCCACCCTCCTTCGTTTGTAGAAATCCCCTAATTTGCAATTCGTTAGAAGGACCAGAAAAACAGGAATTAGGAAACGAAACTTTAGAAATCTTTGCATTTCCGAAAAAGGTATAAAGCACCACAGCTTGTAAATAACATGCCTGACAAATTCACTTGAGATGGGAAGGACACGAAAAAACCACAAAACTCAATGTACCATTGTCAAACATCAACTGAAACAAAAAGAGGAAGACACTTCTACTTCTTGTTTGATATTAAACTACTCATTAATCTCGGAAATCGCAGAGTGCTGATTAGAAAGGTGAAGTTTTAAATATACAAGAAACTATGTAATAATATGCGCAGGCAGGCAGCAATACTGCATCACTATCACTCACCTAATTGTAAGTTTCTTGCATTGATAATAAAACTGTAACGTTCAGAGCGTTACTTTTTTCCAACCATTTCCTAATTGTCATCCCGTCATTGTATGGGCACGTTAGTGATGAATCCTACTCCTTGTAAATATGATTTTTTTTTCATTATGTTTATATTTAGTCACAGAAAGAAAAATGTGATATGATGGTTATGATGCAATGCAACATGCTAACAACTTAAATGCTTCTCGCTACTACTACTAGAGCTCTAGTAAAATGCCTCAGGCTCAGGAAATAGAGCACGGAAATGATAGTGAAATGTAGACTTTTTTCCTTCGATTCAAACAATAATAATTTAAAAACTTACAATTAGAATATGCCTTATGCAGAACCTGTGAAGCTTCTTACCACCACAAGAACGGTGTATCCTATAATATATGCATCATCACTACTTATTATCACTTTATTATAATTAAATAGACCAATGATGCAAATATTTGTTTTTGAAAGATAAGCTCTTGTAAGACCATAGACCATACTATCTATAATATACGGTACAAATTAATATGGTACAAATAATTACGGCTAATAGTGTGTGCTGTGCAGAATTTTAAGTTAAATCAGCACTCGGTAGTTTTTGATTTTATATTGTAAGGCAATTAGCAATATTTAATTTTACCTTATTTCATGTTTTTAAACAATAGTTAATGCGGTTCCATAAATGAAACTTTAAAATTTCTTGATGATTTCATGACTTGAATATAAGTACATGAACTGTATGCGTATCCTTAATTCAAACAATTAATGGACGTGTTAAAGAAAATGAAGAAGCCAACAAATATCTACGATATATTTTGTTACTCATATACGAGGTACTGATTGTGGCTGTGGGTGTATCAATTACTTTAAATCTTCTTCCTCTCAGTTAACCAATCATCAATGTTACATGCTAACAATTTGTCTAATAATGAGAAATGTCTGTCTGGCTCGGCTTGTCTTTATGAAAATAACTCATTTTAACCATCAGGGGAGTCAAATTAAAATCCTTTTAAAATGTCACCCAGCACAGTACAGTATATACGTGTATCCAACAACAGCAGGCTTCCATTACATTATGTACCTAAATGAAATTATTAATTAAGATACGAAAATTCCTTTAGTGTTCTTGCCACCACATAGTTCTTTTGCCATCTATTTTTCTGAAGCGTGTTTCTGTTTAAGATTATGATTAGAGTACTGCACATAGTCGGTGTAGTTATCGTATTATTTATAGAACGCAACGTGATGGTGAAGATTTTTATGGTACTCGCATTTCCGTGAGTCACAAGAAGAACTATAAAAGCTAGAATTTTCTCAGCGTTTCACTTTTAATTGCTATCATCACTTAAGGCTAATTCATCAAAATGAGCTTCGGAAAACAGCGTAAGGGAAGAATAATACAAAGACTGTTTCTAAAAAATCGTCTACTACTTTTTCATAATATTATTAAACATTGTAAGTATTTTTGTATTCATAACATTGTAAGAATGTAGTATGTACTAATTTGATTTTAAACGTAAAAATGTCAGTGTTAGAATATAAAATTTTAGCGTTGCTTTGAACTCAAGTCTTCTCATCTATATGTATCAAACGTCAGTATCTCATCCTGAAATTGTGATGTCATGTCACCTATTGTATCATCATGTATAGTATATCATTTTTTGTGTTATTTTGTACTTGCGATCGAAAATACTATCAGGAACTTCACATTCATCATCATCAATATAGTATTATTCAACTGTTACTGGTAGCTCATAAATGACGCAACATCTGTTGTTACATTGTAACAAAAAAATGCAATCCATACGCTAGGGCTGGGTGACAATTGTCAAGTGGTATAACATGTAAATTTATCGGACGCGTCTTATCAATCAATCTTCCTTTAACACCTCTTGTAGTGCAAGACGTGTGTATAACGTTAGGTAACAGGTCGAGAATTTACGCAAGTGCGTCATGTAGTAAAAAGACTGATCAAGCAAATGACATAAATTACGCGGTACGCGTACGATAGAGAAGCTACATATGTGGGTGATTGCCCCAGAAATTGACATAATTTTATAGTTTAATTGACAGCCTGGCACCAATGAATGTTGCTTATTTTGGGAGCCTTTAGTTTTAGAGTTGACAATGTCAGTAAGCACAGGTTGTTGAATTATGATCGAAGGAGTTGTATAGTTAGTTCAGGGAGATGCAAATTAGCTAACGAAAATCTTACAGGCAAATTGATGTATTTTCTTGATTTCACGATACTTTAATGTTTTAATTTGTAATTCAAATTTTTATTCATGCTAAGCATTAAATTTCCAACAGGTAAACAGGTTGTCTTATGACGCCCCAAAGTTTCTGTTGGACAATCTGATAGCTTTAGCTGCTTAGCTTTGTGAATACTTAAGCTATGTGAATAATTAGCATAAAGTTGCATTTTAAACATCTGACTATTTTTAAACTAACTGTAAAAATTAGAATATATTTGGGCAAGTAGTGGCTCATTCAAGTTTGTGGTTATACCTTTATGGTATCTTCAAATAACAAAAATTATTTTCAACTCCAAATAAAAGTATAATGTCGGTTAAATTTTTCTAATTGTCTAAATGAATCAATGCTGTAAATTTCTGTCAATGATAGCAAGACATCATAACCAAAAGCTTCATATAAAGAAAAATCATTTAAAAATATTGTCGATAATAATAAATATAGTTTCGAAAACTTAACTACTCTCTATTTAAGCGTCTACATCTACACCTCATTGACTTCTTCCATGCATACATGATGTGTCCACTGAAGAAACAAATCAACATTATTATCTATACGAAATTGATGTAATTATGGAATATTTCCATTTATTGCTTCCAGTATAAAATAGATACAAACAAAACCGTACAACCATAATATTTCTAAACCATCCTTATGTATTCAAGACAAGTACATACTAAATAAGGACCATCACATAATTTATGTTGCAACAGCTTTTGTTCTTCCTCACTTCTAACGATATTTCAAGATTGGGAACTTATATCGATTGCAAGCTTGAACTGCTACGTTACGTGACAGAGGTTGGTAGTATTCGCAAAGCAGCCAACCATTAATTTACTAATTTCGTAAGTATTTTTCAACCAATAAGGAACATTTAATATTGCACCGTGCTCGCGCTGCAAAGTAATACAAAAAATCTTATCGCGATAGAATTAGAAGAACTGACACCTTCAACCATTTTATACATAATTTTCAAAATACAAACTCCTGGAAATGTACCTTGATTTGTATTTCTATCATTGTTTAAAATAATTAAAACTGTTTGTAATATCAAGCTCGACAGTTAAATTCATATTTTGCACTTGGTCCACTATAGTATACATCGAAATCGAACATACTTGAAAAAGTACACTATACCACGATGCAACACCTACATATAATACACGTGTAAGAAGTCTTGTGTTAAAAATAGTAGATACATCAGAGATCCCTGATAAAAACCCAATAAAAATTATCTCATTCGTCTGCTGCTGAGATAATGCCTATTGTAAACCGTTGTTTGTTGCATCATCGGCGGATGAACAATGTGACTCATGTGGGGAGAATGGCTTTGACTTCCATATCCATGGCTTTGAGTTCCATGTCCAAACACAGCAGGTGGTTGGGAAAATTTCGTTACAAAGGGTATTGGCAGCGCTTTTCCTACACTGGCCAGCTTATCCATAAACACTCTTAAAATATTATTGCGGAGGTAATGAGGATTAGGCCCGTTATTAGGGGAGTGACTATGATAACCATTTTGATGATTGTGATTTTGGTGATGGTGATGCTGATTGTGAGAGTTACTTTCCCCATAGCCTCCACTGCTAGCATACTGATACGGGTTGTTTCCTCTCCCGTAATCCATAGGAATTTCGTTGATTCCCACATTGCCCATGCTTAAGGCTTTCACGGGTAATGCTCCAGAAGCTTGCTATAGTATTGAAATAAATGGTATTTTAGCCTTATAAATGGGGTTTAAATAGGAATTTTTATGAAATATGGACTTACGGCAATTTGATTTTGATGATTCATTCCTGGTGGCACATATACCAGATAAGGTCCATTATTTCCTGCACTTGTAGGTGGAGGCGGTGGAGGAGGTGCCTGTTGGATGAATTGTTGTGGCGGAGGTTGATAGTTATGGCTATGCATACTAAAATCATATTCCGGACCTGTAGACATGGGAAAGCCAGGAGGTTGCTGAATGATCTGAGGCTGAAGTGGCAGTTGATATTGCTGCTGTTGTTGAACAAACTGAAATTGTTGCTGCGGGCTTTGCTGGATTACTTGTTGATGTTGTTGTTGGTGCTGATGTTGATGGTGTTCATGATTTTGTTGTTGTTGAGCATTATTAACAACATTCAAATTATTATTTGGATGATTGATATTCCAAGTTGAAGCTGAACCATGAAAGCTGTTATCATTTCGACTTGATGGCAATACCAATGACGTTGGCCCTCCACTTCCCCCAGTAAGTATTACGGGTTGTTGTTGAAGAAGCTGGAGTTGTTGATCTAAAGATTTAATAACTACACCCCTACTTCCGCTATTTGCATTAGAATTCCCACTCGTCCAAAGCGTCCTGTGAGCCAGCCTCCTTTGGTCACGATGTTTTTTACGCCTATCCCGACTTTTTCTTTTGTTACTTCCATTTGCACTACTACTTTCACTACTATTGTCATCACCAGAGTCGGAAACTTCTTCCGTTGATGGACCTGGTGTTGTTGGAGGAGTTCCCAGTTCAATAATGGGAATAGGTATTTGGGATGCTGGAGTTTGTGTAGAAGGCATAAGAAGTGGATGCGGTTTGAACTGCAATTGGTGAGTACCTACCCAATAGTCATCCCCTGAATTAGATGTAGATTCAGATATGTCTTGGTTCCGCACCAATACTTCTTCCTAAAATGAATCAAATAAATTTGTTTTAACACAGATCCCAATCTGCTTCGTCAGGGATATCGTAATTTTTATTGTAAGAAAACATTGATCCTACATGATTGGTTGGGCTCTGGGAGAAATTTCCATTTACAATAGCCTCCTCTTTTCCAGAACTGGACACTGGGCAGCCAAAAAGTATCAATATTCCAACAAAATTCACAATGAACACTTGTTTGTTAGGCACTGAGACCACCGTATTCACACCCCCTGATACGGATGACATGTTACTACCTAGAACAGGACAAGTCAAATGTCTTCACCTATTCCAAAATCCTTCAGTCTTATATAAGTTTACCGTGCGCAATCTTTTTCATACGACACAGAGGACTAAACTAATAACAACGCTAATTTTTTTTTACAAAATTGGATTAAGCCTCCCTACTTAACTTGTTGGCTTGTGGCATGTTTCTAAAAACACGCTATTCGTGCCACTGCCTTATTAGCTCACATTTTAGCCGTTTTAGCAGTGATATTTGTCGCAGCCAAGTAAACTGATGAAATCAACAAGTGAAATGAAACGTTTCCTCTTCTCTCTCCCCCACACATTTTTTTTTTCACTTTTGATTTGCTTGCTGATGTTACATATGAATATGAAGACGAGGTGATGTATGTAAGGTGATGCCAAAGAAGCTTGTTTTTTGTTTTCTTGTTTAGTTAAGGGAAAGGAAGTGGTGTGATATCAGATAACAATGTTATATTATCGTCGCTTGTTTGTCTACGGACATGCACAGGGTATCATTATTAATATTCATTCATTATTGCAATGACGAAGTACACCTCACTGTGTATTAACGCGAACATTGCGCATCCCTTGCTGTAAAGGTGTTAGCATTTAGGGATTATAGCGTTCATTTACATATGAGTGTAATCTGCCAAGTTTAATTGAATTGAATAATAAATCTGATTGTGGTTGTTGCGTGAAATGTGTTCTTGTTCGTTGATACTTGGTTGGTAGCTCCGTCATGTAACGCTATATGATAAAGGGATATCTTCTTTCAACAAAGGATTAAGCTAAGGTTATTTACTTGAAGAGTCAGGTTGCTTCTTAACATGAAGAAAGTTGGTGATGGGCAATGATATAATGGTACAGGTTGCATGACATAATCGAGACAAATGAAGTGATTTTATATTGAGTTATTGAGCTTCGAGTGACTTGCTATCATTTTGTATTCCTAATTGTGTGACATGACATGAAGTAGCCATTATGGTGCAAAGATATTACCTGTTTTACAATAAGTTCCACAATACTTTAGACACATAAATTAATGTCCCTTTCTTCTTCCGAGGGAATTATGTTTATTATTAAAGCAATTAGCCGACATAATACATGTATTAGCGTGATCCGCATTTTGATATCGAGTATGCGGTAACGTGGAGGTGTGGGTGAACTGCAAAAGCACGCTGTATTAGGCATTCTGCGAAATAATATTGCATAAAAAATTTGCAAACAATTTGAGCGACACAGCAGGTGTATGAATTATAACCGACGTGTGTCTATAATTATTGACATATAATATTTTTGACACAGTTCTCCCGTAAAATGCAATAGTTTTTGTTCACAAGGAAGCCATTAGCTGGGAATCGTGGGCATATTCATACCCACTACAATATATTAAACTTCTGCGTGATGCCTCAAGGAAGAAAAAAATTTGGTTTAATTTAATAAAAATAAAAGATAATTTGATGTGACTTAATCTGCTCCATCTGATAACCACAAAAAGGTTCAGCAGACCAGCCCGTTATTGCAGTAAAATTAGCTAAGGGTGCAATTTAAGAGCAATAAAAAGTTCTTATGCGTATTATTGCTGCACTGTTTTTTTCTGTTTCAAGGAAAATATTCCGATCATGAGGATCACAGCAAAAAAAAATAGCACGGTATATAATAATGTGATACATTTATACTCATGCATTACAACATATTTAATTGACTTTTATGATTTCAAAGCTATCGGGCTTGTACTCAAAAAAAGGAATTTAGGCAACGCGGTTTCATAATTTGATTATACGAATCAAACCACTGTTCCGAGTTCCGATAAGTTTTTACTTCAAAATGAAACAGAAAGTTTTAAATATGTGGAAACTGTTACAAACGCACATGCGTACATTTGAGCTCAATGACTTCGAAAACGATTTCCTCAAACCGCATTTCATTTGATCAGATAAGCATCCCAATTTTGGCCAACCGCAAAAATATTAATAAATAAACTCAAAACAGCATTTTTTCATATAAAATTTTTTATTCATTTTTCAAAACAGCAAAGTATCAATGCCTGTTTCACTCTCACATATAAAAACCATACCAAAAGTACAACAATAATGGTTTAAAAAAACTATACAAAAAGTGTATTCCCTTTTACTTATAAACATAAACATAACCATTTAAAACTAGTCAGTAGTCAGCAGCATATTATACTTTCAACTTTAACAGAGAGCTTCAACAACTAAAAAATAATATCACTAGATGATTAATGCATTCAAAAAATATATGTTTTTTCAATAATTACACATTGCAGTATCATAAAATCATAATCACATTGTACTTTTCACAAGTCAAAGTCAAGTACAGAAAACGCCCGTGGCTAATAACATCTCAAGCTACTAAATCAGAGGAGATTCAGCAGCGGGCGGGGGTGTTTGTGCTTGATAGTGGCATTTTGCCTACTAGCACGGTTGTTCAGTCGGATGGAAACTAAACGAAACGGATAGATAGAATGATACGATATCTCTAACATTAAAAAAAGCTGCGGCGAGTCGTTTTCTGTATGTACTAGCTATTGAAGGGTTCATACCTTACAACTTTTAAAGCTATTAACACCTCTTTCGCACGATCTGTTAATTTCTAGAGTCAGTCATCGATGTAATCTTGTTTGGAAGATTATAGAGCACAATAGTTTACAACACAGGCAATTAACATTGATACGGAAGCTTCAAACTAATAAATTCTTCTTGTTTAACAAAAGCATCGTCTTTTGTATATTGATATGGACTACTTGTGAATGGGTGTTGTTATCATTATGATTTTTAAAATGTTTGAAGAAATCACAAGTAAATAAATTAGTTGAATTAGAAGCATATAACCCTTCTAATTTCTATATGGGGATGGTTTAGCGTCTTGAGGTCCGAATTTAAAGGAAAATGGTGCCGGTCGCTCGATAGCGTCTTCACTTCTGAACATTCCAAGCTTTTTGTCCTTCCTGTTGATTTGATACTTTTTCAAGGCTGTTTGTTGCACTTCCATTGGGTCGAGGAGTGGGTAGGCTGCATTTGTGGGGTGGATGACAAGATCGCTTGGTGCAAATGCTTCTCTGCTATCAACACTTTTCCTTTTGTGCTTTTGAACACGTTTGAGAGTGGGGAGCTCTGCGTCTTGGTCATCATCCGCTAAAATGATGTCTTGGATATTGCTTCTTTCTTTCTTGTTCTTTTTGATTTTGTTTTTCAAGTTGAATTGGTTGTGATTATGATTTTGACTATGAGGAATATGACCGTGGCCGCGATACCTTCCTTCCTTCTTTGAAAAAGTATTTTGTTTGGTCTGTTTGGATTTGGACCATTCTGTCATCTTCTTTAGTTGAGCAATGATCGGGTTTATACTAACGCCAGGTGTTGACAACACTACCGATGCAGGTGTGGATAAGGAATCACGTGGAAAAATGGAATCGGCCAATGAAGGGGATGATACTAGTGGCAATGGGGTTGTTGGGATTGGACTGTATCTGCTGACAGGAGAATAGCTTTCTTCTAATGGTGGTTGAATGGAAGAACGTGACTCGGCAAATTGGGGAGGAAAAGGAATGGGACTTGAGCTTGTGGGGTTTAGTGGGGGAAGTCCCACACCTATGCTTTGGGGGTAAGGATACAAATGCTTCTGGGAACTGAAAGGATCATTCACCGGAAACGGTGAATTGATTTGAAATGGGTTGGTAAGCTGGAATTTTCGAGCCTGAGCTTCTTTCTTTTCTTGCTGCTGTAGCTGCAATTGTTGCTGTTTATATTGATTGGGTTTTGCAAATTGGAGGAAGAGAGGGAGGGGACTCCAGTTAATTTTATTGGACCCAATCCATAAGGTTTCTGCTGGGGCAAGACCCATTCGATCAAAGAAGCCTCCCTGATAAACAAACGTTATGATAATCACAATCAATAACATTTCTTAATAAAACTGGAATAACATAAACTACTCATGAACTATATAATATTTTATTAGGCTTACATTGGTTTCGCTTCTTCTACTGGCGGCTGGAACATTGTCCTGTTGCTCCGATCTTCCAGGTGAGAAAAACCAGTATCCCGAGCACTCATTCACGAACAATGTCGACACGAGCACAAAAAACAGTGGAAGGAATCTATCCGTCCTGGATAGAGTTCTTAATTTCGTTAACCCTTTTGATAATTTCATATTTATCAATTTCATACTGCAAAATGGCGATGTTGACAGCTAAGGACTAAAAATGAAACTGTCGCTTTTTTCTCAACTTCTTCACAATATGAAATATACACGCAAGCACGTACGCAACTCGAGATATTGGTTATGAATGATGATAATGTTGATATGATGATGATGGTGCACAAACCAACAATGAAATCACTCAAGCTTGCAACCAAACGGAGACAATCGATTGTTTGGGTAGAGAGACGAAGGGGAAGGAAGAGTGTCTAACGTAAGTTCAGTATTAGTAATACACTGATTGAGATTGATAATTAAACTTTACTGTCCTTCAATTTATCGAGTGTGTTGCGTCTTTAGTCGAGCTTATGTATTCTTTTAGTTGGTTTCCTCTTCTAATGATTTCCGTTGTGTGCAATAATAAAACACCACGTTGCCAACTAGCAAATGCACTCACTGTCAACAACAATAACGGCACTAATTAAAGGTTACGGCTTTCTTTGAGAATGTCAATGAAATGGAAACTCTTTCACGAGGAAAACTACTCCACATTGCATTTTATTTTAGTTAGTTAGTTTGAGAAAAAGACTGCAATTAGTTGCAAAACTAAGCTAATTAATTCATCATTTGCTTGACAATAGCAAAGTTTTACGATGATTTGGATTGTATAAACGAAGCGGAAGGTTGATTTTCAAAAAATATACAACCAAAGTAATCAAATGTCAACGTAAACTTCGTAGGTGTCCGGAATTATGAACGTGGTGCACATTACTTCACGTCGCTTTCTGCAAAAACTTTCCTTTTCTATTACAGATTTTTCTAACTCACAAACACATTGAATTGTGGCCAATGACAAGAAAAGTCAATGTTTATGGGTTTCCAACAACCCATTATTATTTCATAGGCTGACTTTGTTCTCTCCTATCAACAACACAGGTATGCGATCTAGAAACAAAAAATGTGGCTGCTGCATAACAATGGATTCCGTAGTTAGTCTTGAGTTACGTGGATCTCCCCAATGTCTCTCATCGGCGCGTAGTGGTGGTGTTGAGTCCGTCAAGGTGCAATAATGCAATGCAGTAGTAGTAGCAACTCAACTTCCGCTCATTATCTTCTTGCAGCCAACACGACTATTGATATTGATTGGATTAGCACACTAATGCACTTGCTATTCAAATTCACTCACATAAATACATTGTGGTAAGGTAAGATTTGTAGTTTTTATGGGGTTATAGTTAATCGTACGTTGTATCAAAGACTTGTACAACGACACTTTGAGCTGAAGATTGCGATTGGATCAGTTGGCTTAAGAGTTGAAACGCTCACAACGTTCTACCAGCACATCAAGACCAAGATCCTTTTGTTTTCACCAATAATTAATATTACACTTCCACTTTTAGCTGAGCATACAAAGGA
>JAQGAP010001922.1:0-17311 GCA_034697805.1 Orchesella bifasciata | reverse complement strand
TACCTCTCGGCTTGTACAACAATCCCTGAAAAAATCGTAGGCGAATTCAATGCGGATCTATTTTTTTATAAGCTTTTGAATTTGACCAGGTAAATCCAATTAAGTATTACGCAATGGCTCACCAGAGATGTAAACTATACGACAATTTTGTTAAATATACAAGAATCCAGCATATTTACATTACCAGACATCATTTTTATTGCATTTTACACTAGTTCAGATACCATTCACACACGCCCAGTTAAGTAAATACGCTGGATTCTTGTATGTTTGTCCACTGGAATGATGTCCCTACGAGTTCCTCTCGTAGGAATTTTGCTCTCCAAGCTTTTTTAAAGAAAGTCCTTTGTTTACTTTAGAAAAAGAAATACAAGTAAAGAATGTGACTAAAGTATCCCCCCAAAATAATGTATGCCATATAAATAAACTTTGTGATGGTCAACTGAAGGGCAATGTTTAGGCGTGCGTAGGTGGTGTAAGCTGAGATAACCTAGCTGGAACTGCTTATGAGCTCGATGGCGGAATGTGATTTACGCCTTCATTTTTAAACCTAATTAGCAGAGATGTTTGTAATTACATTACACTAACATTTTGGCCGATCATGAGTATCTGTGGCCAATCTGTGGATATCCACTTGCATTTTACTCCAGTGTGGAGTAAAATTTTCAGTTTTATCTCATTTTAATTTCCCACCTAATTACGCCAAAGTGTTAATGATTTGAAACCAACTAATCCTTGTGGCTACATCCTAGACTTGTAAGCTTTCAATAACATTACTTGCTTAATTCCCAACTAAACGGCTTATCGAATTAATTACATTAGTGACAAGAAGGATATTAGTTTGATTTTTCACTAGACTTGATACATTTTTCCACCTAATTACGCCAAAGTGTTAATGATTTGAAACCAACTAATCATTGTGGCTTCATCCTAGACTTGTAGACTATCAATAACATCACTTGTTTAATTCCCAACTAAACGGCTTATCGAAATAATTACATTAGTGACATTAGTTTGATTTTTCACTAGACTTGATACATTTTCCCACCTAATTACGCCAAAGTGTTAATGATTTGAAACCAACTAATTATTGTGGCTTCATCCTAGACTTGTAGACTATCAACAACATCACTTGTTTAATTCCCAACTAAACGGCTTATCGAATAAATTACATTAGTGACATTAGTTTGATTTTTCACTAGACTTGATACATTTTCCCAACTAATTACGCCAAAGTGTTAATGATTTGAAACCAACCAATTATTGTGGCTTCATCCTAGACTTGTAGACTATCAATAACATTACTTGTTTAATTCCCAACTAAACGGCTTATCGAAATAATTACATTAGTGACAAGAAGGATATTAGTTTGATTTTTCACTAGACTAGGTCGTTCTTCCAAGATGACAAGAACTTAGGAATGATAAACTGTATCAACGTCAGCTTTCGATTTTGAATAGATCAGTCGCAATGTGCTGATTTGATTTATTTCCAAGTAAGGATCTAATAAGATATATATTTTAGAATTTTGATATCAGGTACTTATCGGGTAAATCGCATTAGTGACGCTTTTAATTTAATTTTGCAATTCTTTGTTTCCATTTCCCAACGAATTGGGCCAATTTTAATCAAGATTTTAAAATATCTACTCCTTGGTCGAAAACGTGGTCTATTAGCTTCAAATCAAGCGTGATTAATTTAATTATATTGATTTATATATTATATATAAGCACTTTATTATATTGCTTATTGAATTATTTACACTAGTGCAAAATGTCAAACTAAACAAAAGGCATGTGAAGAAACGTGTGGAAGTTGGTTCAGCTTATGCTTTTTATTTACAAAATTAACCCTTTCGACACTTGTAGGTAATAAGTTGGCCTTTTGTTTCTCTCGCTGTGTATACTATTGGCCTTCCCGTGAACACCCCCGTTTGACACATACTTTAGACAAAATTGAACTTTAGA
Source organism: Orchesella bifasciata (assembly GCA_034697805.1). Taxonomy (NCBI): domain Eukaryota; kingdom Metazoa; phylum Arthropoda; class Collembola; order Entomobryomorpha; family Orchesellidae; genus Orchesella; species Orchesella bifasciata. Next base: position 15,344 of record JAQGAP010001922.1, on the reverse strand, counting down.
CTTTAAGAGAGGATACTTGTAGACCAAAGCATTATTATAAACATTAAACTGAGAAATTGAAATATTAATATTTCAATTTCTTGTTTTGCATTACATTAAATGTTTGATTGCAAAAGAGGAAATTTTAGAGAGACCGGACAAAATCTTACTTGAGAATCTACGGAATGAGGCAGCAGCAACCCTATTGAACAGCACAGAAACAGGAAACAAAGTGTTGTGTTTGTTGTCAGAATAAATTGTTTTGGTGTATAAATGTTTTCCATGTAGTTCAGAGGGGCTTGAATATTTTTGGTTTAGTCTGGTTTGAATACTTTTCGTGTGTTGTGTTATATGAAAGAAGTTTGAATACAGATCAGTTACGTGTTCACACAATTACAATCTCCGAGTGACAGATCATTTCCGTGTCCATACAATTACAATTTCCGAGTGAGAGATCAGTTTTCGTGTTCACACACTTACAATTTTTACGAACCCGAAGCAAAATGAAGAGGAAACAGGTTTCATATAACACCCAAAGAAGGAGGAACCGACAAATCCAACAAAACTACGTCCAGAGGGACTTTTAGGGTTTCGCAAAAGGGTGAGTGAACGAAAAGAAAAATCCCGTGCCGCCAAGGTGCCAGTCAGACCAGAGACCATTCAAGATGGGCTGGCCACTAGAGGCCAAACCAAAGACGTCATATTACCAGCGACAACTCGTATACTGGAAGATGGTACTACAGAAATCGAATATAAGATGCGAAGGGGAGAATTATTTCACATTTCGCTTCGAAACATTAACAAGCATCATAGCGAATCTGCTGGCCAAAATATCAGCTCTATTCAACGTTTAAACCCCCAACAAGATGGTGACAATCAGAAAGAGGGCCAAGGTGATGACAATATAAAAGAGGGCCAAGGTGATGACAATCAGAAAGAGAGCCAAGGTGGTGACAATCAGAATAAGGGCCAGGGTGATGACAATATAAAAGAGGGCCAAGAGGATGACAATCAGGACAAAAACCAAGATGATTTGTACAGTAGTCGTTTGACGGATCGGAACAATGCGTTAGCAGAAGCAGAAGGTGAGACTCTCCACAGAAATGAAGCAGTTTTTACGGCAGCAGATGACGAAACATTTCCAACAGTAACGCTTTTGGAAGATGGATGGAGAGAAGTTACATACAAAACGGCCAAGTACAACTTTCGATACAAGATTCCTGCAATTTCTAGAGGTAGGGCCAAGCAAGACATAAAATTTGTATAATAATAATAATAGGAGTTTATTGTCACATGAATCCCAATATAGGGCATATCCATATTTTTATTCAATGTCAATACTGTCTTTTTGATGTAATTTACCTTTGCCTAAACTACTATTATTATTTTTTTTGTTTCCAGAATTTTTTACACATAATGACAAGAGGCAGCTGGTAAATTTGTTAAAATTTTCAGCTGTAAATACCAAAGTTTTCAACGTCAACGGAATTGAAGGAACTCTAGTGCCATTAGTCAACTTGGTATACTTTTACAGTATGAATCATGCCATCTTGGATGCTGTCATATCCACCATGGTACGTAAAAAGTATGGTCTTATATCCATCCTGTTTTATGCTCACCATCTTGCAAGTGACAAGGAATATTTACCAAGATATCATTTACTACCAAAAGAAATTCTAAACAAGACAAAAATCCTCATGCTGTTAGCAATAGTTCCTGAAAAGGGTGTGACTTCTATTTAGCAGTGTATGAAAAGGATAAAAACATTGTGAAAGTCTATGATTCAGCTTCAAAACATACGACTTGGAAGGCTAGAAACGAACAAATTAATACGGTGATCAGTTTTGTGTATGATGCAGAAGACGATGATTATGATGATCCAGAGGAAAACATGTTGAAACAAGGAGTTGAAAAAATGCCTGAACCAACTGAAGACGAACTGTCTAATATACGTCAAAAAGCAGTCGTTACGCTACTCAGAACTACGGAATACGGAAAACAAATTCTACGTTTGTTGGTAGAAAAGTTTTAAGACAATGATTCCTATTATTCTATTGTTCTATTTATTATAGAACGGTTATTAACTTGAAACAATCGTGGTTTAAATGTATTTGTAAATTGTAATTATAGAACGGTTATTAATTTAAAAAAATTGAGGTTTAAATGTATTTGTAAATTGTAAAATGCAAAAAGAATGATAAAATAAATGACATCAACAAATTGTTATATTGAAAGCTAAAAATTTTGAACTTGAATAGTAATTATCGAAACTTTTTGCAGATTACAACTTTTCCAAATTTAGTAGTTTTGGGGAAGTGGCGTCTTGTCAAAAGAAGGAGCATTAAACATTAATCTTTGACATTAAACATTGGTTTTTTAATCCGTTTTTCTCATTCACAACAATTTACTGGGCAATGAGAGGCAGGATGCAGCTCCTGAGAATTTTTATTTATAAAGTTTTGTGTAGCAATTATTAGTTATAATACATACATATGAGAGTGAAAACGACAGCAGTAGGAATCGTGATTGCGGCACGATTTTTGCTCGTACTTTTTATGTTATATCTTGAAAGACCTCATAATTCTATGAGGGACATATTTTTTATTTAGTCGAAAAAATTTGAAACACCGGAGCTAGCGCCCTCTGAAGTTTGAACCATAAAATGCGATTTTAGCCTTTATTTATTGGCCGATTGATCTGAAATTTTGCACAGCCCCTCTTTACTGAAATTCTAGGAGGGTGTTTTCTTAGTTTTGAAAAATTCGAAACTTTGGCGGGTAAAAAAATTAATTCAAAATTCAAAATTTTTTAAATCATAGAACAAGTATTGGATCATAATACACATCACATAAGCATACCTACACCATATTTGGTCCTTATTAGGACAAACAATTAGACGAGACTGGTTACCTGAGAATTGTTCATTTTATAAATAGGCTGAATATTTTGGTGAACTGTTTCGAACAGTAAGAAGAGTGCAAAGTGAATAATGGAAATGCTAGTTAAAGAAAGTGGGTTCCAGTATTCATTACTGCTGTTTAGCAAAGCATGACGCATCTTGTCGATTTTTTCTTAACCACGGACTAAATTGCTGAAGCGAGACATAAAATTCCATAAAAACCCTAATGCTTTACTTGGGATGGGCAAGCTGAAGCTCTTATTTTCTAGCAGCCTGCCAAGTTGCAATGCATCATCCATACTTAACTTAACTAATTGGTTGCATTAGTACTCCACCTCATGGTAAGCTATGTTGCATGATACTTTGGATAGCTATGAATAAATTAATAAAAACCACACCTATTTATAGAACTTGTATGTTTAGTTGTTTTCTATTTACCACGTACTTTTAAAAGTATTGTTTACAGATTTTTTAAATTAAAGCATATTTTATTGTCATTCAACAATTCATTATTAGCAAACATGCAGAAAAGAATAGGTGAAAGGCTTCGTTTGCAACTGAATAGCAAATTATTGCACCTAGGATGAGTTGTCTCACTTTGCCCTCAAGACTTTCAAGGACTTTCAAGGTTAGCTAATCTATTCACTCTACTGTTTGTTCGGACAATAATTATTATTGTAATTAACAATGGATTTCTCGTAGGGTTTCAATTACATGGATGTATTCATTACAAGATAATGACTTTTATATTTCGTCTTTACCTAATTTGCCACAAACTAATATCATTCCGAGTTAAATCCTAACCACAGATTTTTGAAAATTGGCACAACGTTCCAGACCAAAATGAAGAATTTCATTGCAATTTCCGTACTGTATTGCTTGCACAAAATGAATAATTTCATTGCAATTTCTGTACTGTATTGCTTGCACAAAATAAAGAATTTCATTGCAATTTCTGTACTGTATTGCTTGCACAACATGAAGAATTTCATTGCAATTTCTGTACTGTATTGCTTGCTCACTACATTAGACTCGTCATTACACGTTTACAACATTACGGACATGTGCTCAAGACTTAATTACGGGTATAACCTTTAAAGTAGTTTGGAATAATGTCCATTTGAAATATGAAGTTAAGTATGAAATTAATATTTTTAGACACTACCTATCAATCAAGAGCAGTACAACTCCATAACGAGCACAGGGGGGAACATGGATCAAATCCTTTAACCATCAAGGATGATGTAAAATGTAATTTTTAAAATATTAAAGTCAAGCGATGAATTCACCGACAAATTTGTTCTCATTTCCAGTTAAACAAACGTGCCAAACAGTGTGCAGAATTCTATCTTTCAAAAATGGTATTCGACACGAGTTGTCCTTTCAAAAGCTCTGCTGGAGAGAATCTTTACGCGATGGGCGGAAGTGAGAACTATTCAGCTTTCAGTGCCATCAGTATAACTCAACGAGCGATAGAGAACTGGTACATTAAATCCTCAACTTATGACTTTGGAAATAAGAGACTCCAGCCGAAAGCAGGACAATTCACCCAAATGGTCTGGAAGGGAACTAGAGAGTTTGGGTTTGGAGTGGCTTTAGGGAACGGTTTTGCTGTTGCAATCGGTCTGTATTCCCCACCAGGAAATGTTGTGGGGCACTTTGCGGAAAACGTTGGAGGTTTAGTTTGAAAAAAAAATGCACAATAAATTCATAATTGAAGTATTCGAAAATAAAAACTTTTATTAAACTTTAAACAGCTTTACTAGTTTTTCTTTGACTTTCTACGATTATTAAACATGCCGATGTTGATGAACTTGTTACTGCCTGCGGCCTTTGTGCAAGAAAATAAGCATACAATTTTTTAGCAATTTCCCCAACAAAGGAAATGACTGATGAGATTAGGCCAAAAACCAAAATTACAAAAACGACGAGCAGATTATTGAGCTTCAATGGTCGCATGTTTACTCCTCCATTTCCATCCCCATCTTGATTTTTTCAAAGCACGGTAAACAGACAAATCCTTATCGTTTGATTCCAAACTTTTCTTTGCGGTTTCAGATCCCCTTACTTTAAAAATGTTAACGATTTCTTCCTCCCATTTGGCATAAATGCCAGTGTCACACAGTGATGAAATAATGGGACCAAAGGAATCCGTAAAGACGGAATCCTTCTGAAAAGGAACTGAAATTGAGGAAAAGAGAGCAGCAGCATCCCGTGATAATACAAAGGGCTCGGAATGAACGTTAACCGTCGCCAACTCTGCCGATTTCACCTTTGTGTAAGGGAACCATCCCACGCATGCAGTTTTCTCGTGGACAAGACTATCATGAAGACATTTCTTGTCCATGTTTCGCTCTAAAATTTCGATTCGTTTGTTAATTTCCCGTATAATGGGAGAGTCACTAGACTGAAAAAAGAATATCTCTAATGCTCCGTATTCATATTATCGTATCAACTCGTATCAACTCATATTCAACATTATTTTGTAGTCGCGTCGTGCTGCAAGTTCCGAAAAGGTTTTGGGAATGCTGGCAGGCATTGGGAATGTTAGAAAGGACACTAAATTGCTGCGGTAGGCTGTCCCAGTGACAATGGTCAGTGTAAGCCAAAGTATGGTAATGGTTTTGATACCATTTTTAATACGAATAGTTTGTTCCAAAGCAATCATGTATGGAATGAAGAACGACGCGTAAAAATTATCTTGATAGTCGCTGTTCTGCTGAAGGTAGAGAATGAGAGCGATTGCTACACTCACAGCAAAATAGGTTACCCCAATCAGAATCCAAAGGTTGGGCTTGAAAGGATAAAGAACTGCTTGCCAAAGCACCTCAGAATTTTACAGTGGTTTTCCTTGTGTAAAAAGGATAGTTGCGTACAACGAAATTCCAGCGTAATCAAAAGCGTCAAAGAGGACTTCAAATTGACCCCAGAGCAACTGCAAAATCGAAACCTCTTTCAGGGTACATCAAATTTCCAACCATTCCTGTCCACGTCCCATTTTTCAAAACTACTCCATACCCTTCTCCTTCTCGAAACTGAATGTCCACTGTGAAGTTGAAATTAATGGATGAGACTGTAAATATGCGGTGATGAGCTCCGTCAAGCTCCACAGTTGGTGTTTTTGAAACTAGAAATTGGTACGGAGGAATTTCAATACAGCCTGACATCTTAAAAAGACGACCTCGTATATTATAGCCCATTGCTGGGCGTTTTCTTATCTCTGCGATCTCAACACGAACTGGACTACCGCTATTGTAGACGGCTGGGTCTACGCAAATTCTTGAAGTGTCTAGAGCATACCCCATTTTTTCTCTAAGACCGTCTACGACCTTGCTTCAGTATAGACGATTTAATAAAAGGAATTTGGAACTAGAGATAAATAGAAATGTATCCCGTTTTTTGCAACCAAACTCTGATATTTTTTGTGCCATCGAATCAACCGCAGTGTTTAAATTTAGATTTGAGGAGGTTTTAAGTGTATCTGGATCTGTAGTTTCAAGCATGCATGTTATGATAGTAAGAGAATTTAGTAAGAGATGCTTTTTCCAGAGTTCTTTTTTGAAGAAACCGGAAATGACAGCATGATATCCTTCATGTAAGTACAATGTTAGTGCTTCTTCTTCGTGGCGGTTTTTTGAGAGAACAATGTAGGACGAGGATGTTGATATGGCGGTGGTTGTGCTTGCGGAAAGAGATTGAGAGATCCAAATGTCGAAAAAGGCTGTGAAATTAGAATTTTTCAACGATATTTCAAAATCCGTCACCTTATCAGTATTAACAAACGGATATGCAAATGTAAAAAGAACAAAGATGGTGAAGGATAAAAACCGTCTTAAATGGGAACCCTTAGATTTTTATGACTTAAGAGCTTTCGGGCTTCTAACTATTGACTATTGTTCTGTTTTTATTATTACGTTGTACTACTTACTACTTCGTTACACTACTGCGTGTAATGTCTCTCGAATTTATTAAAGGTAACTCTGAAAAAAAGGTATCATATAGTTAAGGAGTATGTACGAGTAGGACTATAATTTAAGGAATAAACCGAATTAGCCAAGCTACAATAACAAGCCGATTCTTATTATGCGAATTCTGTGACGATTCTGTGAGTAATTTAATTACTACATATGGTTCGCTAGAAGAACCCATGTAGTAATGTGTGTGTGAATGTGAACATAGCACCCCAGTCTGCTATGTTGAATCACCTTCCATATCAAACCAGGTTTTTTGTCCATCTTTTTCTTTGTTGCAGCGTCATTTTGCTCCTTAATCTTGTCCATTTTCTCTCGAATCTCTGGCGTGATCTGGTAGCGCAACCTAGCCTGGCGGTCATATTTTGCTATTGTGTAATAAGACATGGAATCCTCGCCACCTGCAGTAGATTGACTTTTTTGCACGCTTCTGTGAGATAACTTCCTTTGCAGAATATTTCTGTCTTTCGAACACAGCCGCGTCTGACGCATCCATGTGAGAAGTGTGAGTATCCCATCCCTAACTTTCTTTGAAAAACACAGCAAAAACATTCTTTGTTAATTAAGGGAAAAACAGTAATGTTAAATTGCTTTGATTCATAATGAGATCAATTACAGGTCTTTGCCTAGCCTGCTTAATTTCACTAATCAGACCCGCATCATATCTGGCTCGGTCATCTGTCTGTAATGCTCTTGCAGTCGCCTGATTGGCTGTAATGCTCTTGCAGGCGCCTGATTGGCTGTAATGCTCTTGCAGTCGCCTGATTGGCTGTAATGCTCTTGCAGGCGCCTAGATGAATGGCGGTTGTTAGCTGCCTCCAGAGAATGGAAAGTGACAAAGTCTTGAACTTCATGCGTTTACTGTCTCATCAGTTGAATCTCAGTATGGACTGCGTTCGTCACATTTGGATCCACCGGAACAACTTTTATTACGGATGGATGGATACCAACAAGGAAATGAAAAAGATTAAGACTTTTAGTTTAATTTTAGTTTTAAAAAGAGGATGTCTAATACGGAAACCTGGTTAACAGTTTTCAAACAAACCGGACGCTGTACTACAGCTAGCCACAGAACACCGAACCCAACGTCAATAGCTCATCTTAATTTTTCCTTCCCGATCCACTAATGTCCTTCTTATGTTGTGCAATCGTGGGATGAATTCAGAAGTGAAAGTAGGTCCAAGAACTTTGTATTTTTCATTAGAGAAAGTTTGAAATGGAAGATGAGGAGAAAACGTCCCCTTTTTTGGGACCTGGAAAACGATTTGATCCTGTTCCTTGAAGAGTACAAAGAAAAGGTTATGAGAGCTGAATCTTCTGCCCTTGTCGAGAAAACGCTGTGAGTTGAAACGAGATGATTGAGAATGGCAAATGCCCAATTGCTTTGCTTGAGCGAATCACTGTGGAGCAATACAAAAAATACGTGCTGAAAAGGGACGTGGTTATAAATCTGGTACGTTCGAGAACGGCTAATTCAGTACAAGAAACAAATTCATCCACGTGTCCATTACAAAATGTATGAATTGACTACAACTTACATTTTTACACAATGGGGCTGTTTGCGATAGCCCATTGCATTTTATTCCATGACGTGTGTAAACACTTGTCATTACATACAAAGAAAAAGCGAAAGTTTAAGCTACACATGCTATACCTTGCTGACGAAACAAATATTTGCCATCTTTGCTAAAAGGTCTTTTGGATTTCCTTACCAAAACATCGTTTGTGCGTCTTTGAGGAAATGTGCTTAGCTGTCTCTGGACCAGTCTTTTACAACTGTAAAGAACTTTTTCCCACCTGCTTGGTTATCTTTTATTCTTTGTATTCTTTGTATTCTTGCAAGTTTAAACTTGTTTAGTGTGCAGTAGTCCAAGTCAACTGTCCTAAATTGGCTAATTATTAGTCAGCCAGTGCAATTTTCACAAAAGTGGGTTTTTAAAAGTTATTACAATGGATCCAACAGTGGCGGAAACTCACCTACAAATGATCAAGGAACAATCTGAGCAAAAAGAGCTGACACTACTATCGTTAAAGGAAACAATCACAATTCCATGGACAATAAAAGATCTCGAACTTCAACAACACTTGCCATTCTACCATCAACTACTGAACAGCTACAAACTTTCGCTTTTGGCAAATGTCATACCCAAGCGGTTTCTCCAGTACTACGTCCCTGTTGTCCGAAGAGTGTCCAGTCACGATGAACGCTTATTTGCGGCCCTGTCAACGTCATTCACTGGCACTGAAGATTATGTTGCGGTTTTGAAGCTGATTTGCATCCAGGCTGTTTCAGAGAGAGCCGAACTGGACCTAACCTCAACCGCTGAATGGATATTGAACGATGACTGGAAAGAAGGAGGAGCAGACTGTTTCAAGATCCTTTCTGACTGCTTGGCCACCAGAATTGTGGTATGGGGAGAAAACAGACACACTCAAAACTGTGCGATTTATGGCAGTGAAAAGAGTTCAAGATGCATTGGACTGGTGGTCATGAATCATGAAGTCAATGCTGTGATGCAGACTGATTTCCTCTACCCACTTAAAACTGCACCAACGCTTAATCGAACATATGTGAAGATGACTGGAGACGTGGCAGGAAACCAGACAAGATGCCGGGATAGACAGCAGCCACTGAAAAATGTAAGGCCTACTTTATTGCTAAATATACTGAAAAACATAAGGCCTAATTTATTGCCAGGTGTAAGGCGTAATTTCTTGCTAAAATGTAAGGCCTAATTGATTTCCAAGTGTAAGGCCGAATCTTGATCAGAATTCGTCACGCTTTTATATCATCAGGTTGGAAAGATGAAGACAAAACACGTCCAAAAAGCAGGAGGGAAATTTGTCGAGCTGGAGGGTCTTGACGGCGAAATCGACAAGATTCTTGGGAATCCTGGAGCTCACACTTCCAAATTCATCCAGTATGGGCTGGCGTATGGCATCGTCAAGATTAACGGCAACAAAGAGTATGGCGAGAATCAACTGGCTGATCTCTACGACTTTGAAGAAACAGAGATACGATTTGAATCGTACGACGTGAAGAATATAACTGATACAATCTGCAGAGTGACTACCTACCAGGATGAAGTCAAAGTGACCCGAGATGCCAAAGGTTTCCTTCCATCAAAGGCAGACAAAAACTCGAAACTGTACGACTCTGAATACGAATCTGACAATGAATTCTGTGCCAGCGACAATGAAGCGCCTGAAAAGCAGCAGCCAGAAGTCAAGGCACCAAGGTCAGAGAAGAAAAATGTACCTTTCAAGACAACAATGAGCATTGCAGCAGCGATAAAGCGAGATAAAACGATCAAGTGAGGCAGGCACAGTAAAACACGTGCAATTTATTCTGTGAATTCATGTCGATTTCATGTTGATTTCTTAGGTTCGATAAACACAAGACAATTGTTCAGAATATAAAGAATCTGGGAAACGTGGAAATTTTATACCACATTTCACGACGCAACCGACTGATACTAAAGTACAACGGCAAGCTCAATACCAATCTGTGGACATGCAAGCTATTTGAACAAATTTACGGCCTTGCCAAAATTCACGGCGTCAACACTGTGTTTTTCTATATTGGAACCTGCCTAAGGTTGACAATTTTACTTATTTTATATATTGCCCCATTCATGTCATTTCAGTCTAGTTTATTTTACCAATTGGGTTTTATTTTACTAGCGTCTTTCCAATTCACGTTGAAGGTAAGAGCAGAATTTAATTTCCCCATGTAAAACTACTACTCGGCTGAATGTTGTTTTAAATTTTCACATGTAAAACTACTAGTAGGGTGAATGTTGTTTTAAATGTTCACGTGTACGCTACTACTTATCACGGCACTTGATTCATCCTGTCCTCGTGTAAAAATTACTACCAGGTTGAATGTTGTTTTAAATGTTCACGTGTACGCTATACCAGGTTGTATGTTGTTTTAAATGTTCACGTGTACGCTACTACCAGGTTGAATGTTGTTTTAAATGTTCACGTGTACGCTACTACTTATCACGGCACTTGATTCATCTTGTCCATGCTTTTTATAGATCGAAATTTCTGGAGTTACAATCTGATGCTTTCGGGAGGGGAAAAGTGGTGGTGGGGATTTCCTCCAAGCCAGTTTGAGGCCGTGGAAAACTTTCTACGAGAAACTCTGACTGCAGCCGGGAAAGGATACCTGGTAGAGTGTAGTAACTTCATAATGCACAAGGAACTGTACCCAGACGCCACCGAATTTCTAAAAGCCGGAATTGAGATTTACTTTGTTCGCCAGCGGCCAGGCGATATCGTTTTCACGATTCCAGGAGGATTACATATGGGGATGAACGTGTCAGTCAACTTGAATGTTGCAATTAACGTTGCTGATGGGTAACATTATATTATCTTGTTGGTTTTTTAGTTTATATTCGTTTATCTGCTCATCAGTTTTACCAAACTCGAGTTTTTACTCATTCCTAGGCACTGGGTTGATAATTATTCAACACAAGGAGTGTGCAACATCACAAAAGGAGCTCACCCGTGTCCCTTACCAAGAGCAGACTTTGTGAGAGCACGCCATTTGTTCAAAGCGTTTAGCATTGTGGATCCTACTGTGCCATGGGAAAACTTTTGCTCAGGTGTGTCACGAACCCTGTAATTACTAGCATACATTTCTTGAAAAACTGAAATATTTTCATTGTTCCACGAATGTCACAGAAAAACCCCAGATTGGCTTGCCGTCAACTGATACTGATGATTCAGAGATTGGCGACGACCAAGCATCGGACAATGACCAAGAAGCCATGGATGAGCAGGAAGCCGTAGACAATCAAGAACCTGGACAAGTCGCAGCTTTAGACGGACCACATATTATGAATCAACTTGTAGGAGGGCAAAACAATGACGTCGAGGGTCCAATGAATCAACCCGCCCAGCAAAAGATGCCACTTTTCAGAAATGAATGGAAGCAGCACGCCACAGAGCTTACTTCATCACTTTACAAATGCAATTTTTGTAGTAAGACAAAGTTAACTATAACTAAGTATATAACTAAAAAATGACGATTATAGTGTAAATCATTATTTGTCTGATCCTATTCTCAAATCGCGTTGCTTTCCAGGTCAAGAGATCAGCATCAAAGCCATGAAAAAGCATGTCGAGGTTCATCTCGGGCTGCTTCCTGAACGTGTAGCTTGTGATGACTGTAAAAATACATTCATGGATATAAAATACCTGAAAGCCCACCGAAAAGGAGGTAAATGTCCAAAGAAACGCAAGATAGAATGAGTTTTTACAAGAGTATTTTTAGTCATGAGCCCCAGGATGGAATGAGTTTTGGCAGTGCTTTTAGTCATAATGACAAACGTTTCTGTAATACCTTAATCAAATATATTCAGTCATGATTACAAACGTTTCTGTAATGTCCCAATCAAATGAATTTAGTCATAATTACAAACGTTTCTGTAATACCTTAATCAAATGAATTTAGTATTATTACAAACTAGTCTGTAATATGTCCATCAAACATGTTACTTAATTCCTGTGTAATCTTATACAATGACAATAAATTTAATAAATGTCTGAACTAGGACCAGTAGCAAAATTATAGTCTTGAAAAGAATCTAATTAAGCATGAAAGGATAAGCATGACACGATCTGGAAGGATAGGCAAGAGACAATTTGAAAAGCAATTTGGAAGGATAGGCAAGAGACGATTTGGAAGGATAGGCCAGAGACGCATTAAGGAGAGCTCAAAACGACGGCTTCAAAATACTTGCACTAGGAAGACGGCAAAATTATTCTCAAAGAAACAACAGAAGAAGGTTAATGTATGTAGCTGTTGTTTTAGTTTAGCTGGATCTACAGTCCAGCGTTCAATATAACACGGAACAAGTAAGATTGTGTCATCGTAGATGATTTTGGTCATGTCGTTCAATTCAAAAGTTTTCATTATATATCACGTGATTCGTACAGGAAATTTTTCTTTTGGGCGACTAGCTACTCCTGATCAAATTGCACATTAATCCATGAAACCGCATAAAACTGCACATTAGCTCATGAAACAGCTCTAACCTTGTGGTTACAGCTCATGATAAATTACACACTCGGATTAAATCTGTGAAATCTTGTAAGAAATGTTACATGCGTTAAACAATATTACGACCTTGGTAGTCGTATCCAAAGTCAACAAAAAGTTCTCTAATGATAATGCTACTGGATTGTCGCACTCTTTCTTTATTAAAGGTTCAATGATGTGCACAATGGTTTAATATAAGGGTTCTAAGAAGGGTATAACTCATATCAAACCTATGAAATGAAATTTAAGACGAGGAACTTTGGATTCCCCTTCTTGCAAGCTTGTGCAAGGGTTGGGAAGATTTACGTGGTCTTTGCATGTAAATCACAAATATTACTCGCATTATATTACGAGTAAAGCTACTGTGGCATGCTTGTGAATTCAGTTTATTGGCTCAATACCGAATTTAACCACAACGTGCCACAACTTGGTACTAAGCACATGCCAAATGTAATTATTATTCAAATATATGTACTGTTTAACGGTTAAAACAATGATAGATCCAACCACATTATCTCTTGATAAATCAATGACCAAACAAAATTTCCAGCCAACTCGGTATGTAAGGAAAGAACTGGAGAGATCACTTCAGAGATCACATGAAAGATCACGTGGGAGATCACATCAGAAATCAGATCAATTTAAAGCTTCCAACTCAACAGCTACCAACCCTCAACAAGCAACAAGATGAATATTACAATACCTTTGATTCTTTTTGCAGTTGGTTCAGCATTGGCTGCACCACAATTTGTAATTGAGTCATGTAATTATATGAAATTGCAATCCCATTATTAATGTATTTTTCAATTTTAATCTTTTGTTTTACGCATAACTCCACTACAATTAAAATCAACAAAGAAATTACTGACGGCAGCAAAAATAATAATCTCGTGGCGTATATTACATCCTGCATACTGGGGGAAAGTCTAAGACTAAATCTAAGAATTCCTAACGTCCAAGAACTATGATCCAAGAATTTATAAGGTATATTTTACAATTATCATCCTTCCAGAAACGTACTAAATATTCAATTGACGGATGAAACATCTAATCTCCAGTTGACAATTTCCCTACATGTTAAACTAAACGAAACCCAAAATGTCTTTTTCCGTCTTATAACACCTTGTTTTGAAATCCATGAAAATGAAAAGCATATCTCAAGTCGTCTATTGAACGATGTGAAATTTCGCATTGAAATCACATGCAACTCTAACAACTTTAACGTATCTCTCAATGGAAAATATTTAGCTGCTGTCTACCATAATTTTGACGTGAAAGAGCTAGACAAAATGACTTCTGATATAAACAAGGACCGTGATAATACATGCACTCTAGATCCGATTGAAATCAATACGGAAGGCAATATGAGAGCCGGAATAGGAAGTGTAAAGCCGAGTAATAAAGAAACTAGTAGGGAACGCATGGATTACGAAAGCGCAAGAAGTGTAAAGCCGAGTAATAAGGAAACTAGTAGGGAAGACATGGATTACGAAAGCTCAAGAAGTTTAAAGCAGGGTAATAAGGAAACTAGTAGGGAACACATGGAAATCCAAAGCTCAGTAAATTTTAGCACAAACATTGAGACCCAGATACCCACAATTGAAAACTTGAATGAGACCCCGATACCTGCAATTGAAAACGTTCACAACGAGCACAGCTTCGATGACGCAGCAAGTGCTATTATGTCTAACGCAATCAACAACCTGCCGAGTGACACCCTGACCTCAGCGACCATGTCGAGTAACATCCCATCTAACGCAAATGACTGCGCGCGTCTATTTAAACCAAATTTCACAATCATTTATACAATGATATGCCAAGTTTTGTATCGACTATTGAAATTGTTTGAATAAAATAAGAACAATTTTGCCACTGAATGAAAATTTTACCTCTTGCTATTTAATTTTTTGGTCAATTGTTGCAAAAAGTCGCATCAGTCTATATGTGACTACCCTAATGATCCCATGAACTTATCATGACTATCTGAATTAATGGCTGTTTTGTCAGACAAAATCGAAGTATGGAACAGTAACGGTTTGTATTGAACAGTAACGGTTTGTATTGGATAGGAGTGGTTTTCTATTGAACAGTATTGGTTTTTATTGAATGGGAATGGTTTTTTATTGAACAGTAACGGTTTTGTATTGAACAGTAGTGGTTTTTATCGAACAGTAGTGTTTTTGTATTGAACAAAGATACAATTGCATTTTTACGGCTTTAAATCTAGTCTTAACATATAGCATCAGTACAAATTAACACTAATGGGAGTTGCTGGGTTGTTTTTTAAACCCAAATTCAATGTTCTAATGTCTATTCTACCACCATCTTTGACAATTTCGAGCTTGGTCATCGCTGGGCAATAACAGTTGACAAATTGAAAGAACCTTAACATGTTAATGCATTCAGAGCTCACGCTCAGTCTAGTCAGGTTAAGGAACTGGTG
>JAQGAP010001921.1:0-17318 GCA_034697805.1 Orchesella bifasciata | reverse complement strand
GCTGCAATAAAGTTTTGCGTGAAAAGTAGAGTTTTTGACTAAAAGTTTTTTTACTAAGTCATCAAGATTATTTTCCAGGTTAATAAATCCGCTTTAAAATTAACCTATTCTAAATTTTCTAATATAAATATCACTTTAGTTGTTCATTGGTAACGGCAAACTCGCTTACACCCTTTCCATATCATTATAATTCAAAGTCAAAGTCGGAATGTTTGGCAAATTACAGTTGAACGACATTCAATCACCAACACAAGAACAGTTAAATTGAATATATTGAAAGGATAGATGCAGATAAAACACAACTACGATGTTATCCTCCATTGATAAGGCTTTCGCTGATATTGCGGGTTCGGCGTTTGCAGACAACACAGTATCATTCCATGTATCTATCCGAAACTGCCATCCCTTCTACAAGTGAACCAGCCCAGAATGTATAACTGACATGCACCTTCTATTCGAAAATACGGGAGACGCGTCTACTTTATTATTTCACTAGACTTGATACAGAGATCCATAAGAGATTTTGCTAGTTGCAATACTTTTTTCACTTATTTGTTTAACTTTTAAACCAAAACCAACTATGTTTACCGAAGTTCTTGTGTCTATAAATACCTCGTTCTTACATTTTGATATTTTAACAACGTAGTATTTTAAATTAAACATAGGTTCAACTTCAGCTCCTCTTTGTGCAGTCTTTACAAACTTTGAAAGTGTTTTCTCTGCGTCACTAGTAGACTGGTTTACTTGTTTTCGGATACACAATTTGGAAAAAGGTAAATTACCGGGGCCTAAATAAAGTTGTAAATACAACATAATAACCTATTTAGTGTATCGTGGAAATTGAATCAGAACAGGCTGGAAAACCTCAAAAGCCAAAATATGCAAGCGAAAACACTGTTAAGTTATTGCTAAATATCTCCTCAAAAATCTCCAGCTTTTTAAGTGGCAAAGGAGATGTTATTTGATCAATATTGTTCCCTTGGTAGTTGTAAGTAAGAAATAGTCCTGCCAGAACCCAAGCGCCAGTTATCCATCGACATTTATTTATGCTGGACGTCCCTTGCCCTAGAAGTATCTTGAAGAAAGGCAACTTTGCAAATATTTGAAGATTTGTAGCTCCTTTGTTAATGTAAAACCATAGAAGCCCACTTGTTAGCAATGCACACGCAATAGCAATCCAAGTTCTCAAGTCGAAAGCACTGATAAATCCCACCAGTGATAAGAATCCTGTTTCTGAAATTGGGGCGCAGGTAATAAATTCAATTGTTTCATGGCGTGTAGAAACTAAAGTGGGGTCAACTGTATACATGCAATCCACAAAGTCTTCTGTTTTATGATCAAAACTTCCACCATTCGAGCTAACAATTGATTTATTTGGGTACACTATTCCAATTAAAATAGGCTCAACGCCGTACCCTGGTACTTTCCATTGACGAAGGTAACTTGTAATTGGTATGTCAGGATAAAATTTTGCAATAATACAAACTACCCGTTTTTTACACTGCTGACGGATGTCTTCCACGGATTTAAGATTATCTTTACGGCTATTAAAACGCACCACTTCTTCCATCAAGTTTGAATTCGATTTTAGGCATTGGTTTAGTATCGTGGGTTATTTATGTATTGCATACAGAAATCCTTAAGCACCCAAAGATTTTCGCTAGACTCACTGCATGTCATTGCTGCAGTGAACATGACTTTATAAGCAGTGTAACCGGATTTTACTTTGAAAAATTCTATTAAAAAAATAAGCTTCGTGGGGTTGAATTGATATTGGTTTCTGTTTCTATTCGCGTCGTGAAAGTATTGAGTTGTTAGCATATACTTCTTTTCAAACAGAGCCTCCAAGTTTGGCTCTACAGTAATTAAAAATCTGCAACATTTCAGAAGACGAGGCTCGAAAAAGATTACACGATAGTCATACATTGGGTAAAACGTGTAATCAGGCAGAATCATAAGTAAACTTGCCATACATTTTTGGAATAAATTTAGGAAAATGAGTTTTGTCAACAAACGATTCTGGACCTCGATGAATATAATATGACTGAACACGTAGATTATATAACAAAACTCTTACAGTTTCCTAAGGCAGACCCCTTCAGTTTTGAACAACTCGTGTTTGCAAATTTCTATAGCATCCGAGGGGTGGCAGAAGAAACATCCCAGCAATGTATTAAAATGTGAGAATAAGTTAGGTTTCCCTGTAAAAGACTTGCCTGTACAAACTGCAACGCTAGTTAAAGTATGGATAGGTATTTGAAACTCCAAAACAAAACATACGAGTTTAAGTCTCCATAGATTTAACTTGAAAAAGTCTCTGATATCCGGTGAAGAAAACAAAGTAAACCCAAATCCAAATGTGTTTGTGTAAATTCACACGCTGAGAAGGTTCTTATGGTAAGTGCTTCCTATGTATTTTATATTGCAGAAAGTTTCAATAATTTGTCACCCCAACATTGACAGGATCACTTGGTGTTTTCCAAATTCAAATCGATTGACATTGGCCATTTCCTTTACACGTTTACAATTGATTTGGCAACACGTTTTAAAAGTTTTCTCAAATACTTGATATGCTAAAAGTATAATACGGCTGTCTTATCCTTCAAATGCAAACAAATGCGTCTGATAATACACGGTTGCGAAATACTCACTACATGAAAATAAGCAATGAAAAATTCCAGCTGAGAAAGCCGATTGCTGTGTAAAATTTAGTTCGAGCTTAATTTATCCTAAGATTGAAAGCCTATCTGAATTATGCATATAAAACTGGGTTATATACCGCCAAATTATTATGGAAGACTGGCATCGAAAATACATTTGTGAAAACCTCACTTTGCTTCTGCAAAATACTGATTGCAATCCTCAACATATATTGGCATTGACTTTGTTCCTGAGTGAGGTTGATGACGCTTTGTTATAAATACTATTTAAAACAAGAAATTCAAAAAAGCACCAGAATTCGTTGTTCAACTTTATTATACTTCAACTAATCAAATTTAAACACGTCAGAAGGATATTCTATATAAGTTTCCATCACGATACATTGGTTTTGCAGTGATAAGATGAAAAGTACATGGAAAGTATATCCCATATAATTTGCTACAGAAAAAGTTGCTCTTTTTTCAACCTTTACGTGAAGAAGACTACGACGAAGTTCTCAGGGGAAGATCTATTGACGCTGGTCATTTCCTGTACCAATCTGAAAAGAAGTAGTGTCACAATGTTTTCAACCTACCAAATTGTGTCCTTTGAAATGTCCAGAGAATTTTAAAAATAACATGCCATACACAAACTCCATACCATTCCTCCTTATCCAATTTTCTCCAATCCTATCCCATAAGTTGCAAACTCTTGCAAATTTGCTATCATACGGTACATCCGTGTAGAACACTTTCAACGTTAAAAACACGTAAGCTTTGTTTGAAAAATATAAACGAAGTTGGCTGCCATCTAAAACCAGTTTCACCAAAGTCAACTGTATTGACTCTTTTTCATGCATTAAGTATATCACAACCACGGTTTATCAGTCGCAATTGTTTGCAGTTTGAAGAATTAGGTTGCCATTTTATACTTTTAGCATATCAAGTATACCAGCAAACTTTTAGAATGTGTTGCCAAATCTGTTGTAAACGTAAACAGGAAGTGGCCAATGTTAATCGATTGTAAGTTTTAGCTTTCAAGTAATCCTGTCAATGTTGAAATGGAAAATAATTTAAACTTTCTGCAACACAAAATACATTGGAAACATTTACCATAGGAACCTCACAGTGTGTGAGTATATACAAGCAAATTTGGTTTTAGTTTGGCTTCGTTTTCTCAACCGGATGTCAGAGGCTTCAGCGTGTTAAATGTGGAAAGCTTAGAAACAAACCATGTATATAAATGTGTCTCAGTTCTTTTGTACATATACCTGGTCATATTTTATATAGCATTCAATTTGTGTGGGCAAGTCTTTCCAGTAAACCATACACATTCTAACGTAAACAACATGGATAGGAATTTAACACCTCTCACCTACCGGATGCTTTAGGGATTTTCAAACACGAAATGATAAAAACGCAAAGGTATGAGGGAGGAAACTGTATCATTTGAAGGCAGGCATTCCACTTTTTCAGTCAAGCTAAATAATTCGAGGTCCAATTATTTTCTTGTAAATTTTCTTGTTCGAGGTAAATTATTATTTTGGGAATTTCGAAAAAATTGTGTTTTATTAAGGAAAGGTCCGCTATTGTTGATCAGAAGGATTTCAAGACTTGTGAAAGTTTTCTCAGGTTTCTTTGAATTACCAATAATTGTGTGACTGTCGTGCTTTTTCGCTGAAACCAACTTTTGGTCACTGTCGCGAAAACGTTTGTTACATAAACATTTACAAAATATTCACTCATTTTTAAGAATCCAACATTTTCTCAGCCCGTGTCTGAATCTGAAGTTTTCCAGCTTCACGGCAAAGTCAAAGGCACAAAATTGTCAAATCAATATTGGACTTTATCCTCAAGAGTATTATTTTGAGTGGAATGAGAATCTAAGAGTGCCAAAAGGCCTAAATCCTAAATTCAATTACTTGCATACTTACGGTCGCACGTTCGATGTTAGTGATACACCTCATATGCAACCTTCTGCAAAACCTCTAAACATTTTGATATTTGAAGAATTTTACCGCAAGCTATACAAAAATAAGCTTATAACCATTCTTAATTATTGGAAGTACCAAGTTATTTTGGGAAGGAATTTGATAAGAAAAGATTTGTTGCTTTTTCTGGAAACTAACGAAATAACAACAACTGCAAACTTTAGCTCCAAGATCGTACTTTCAAGCGCTCTTTCTAGGAATTTATCACTTCAATTAAACGGTTTGAATTTTCATGCCCTTCAAACCTCCTTCTGGAAAATGAAACTGGAAGATATGTTTTCACAAATTGAAAGTTTCCTCGGAAAACCAGTAGTTACTTGGTTTATGCCTAGTTTCAATTACAACAGAAGCAACACTAGACCTAAGCCAAAATGCAGTAAAAACCCTTATTTTATTGTCTGGCATCACCGTTGGATTAACTCCAAAATAAATAACAGAATAAGTGAGCAATTACTGCTTTCGGATGCAGCACTAAATTTTGTGCAATTGATTTTGCCTAATGCTACCCTCGAAGATCATTATAGTTCTCATGTGCCGCTTCCGTTTGAATGTGTAGAAATAGGCACAGCAGGCATTACAAAGAATGAAATTGGGACTAGAATAGCCGTACGTTGGCAAAAACTTGACAAGACTAGGTATGTCAATAATCCACTGCAGATGAATAATCCTCTTCGAGCGCTGAAATTCCTGAGTTGTGGAAAACCACCCCAAAAAGCTGTGGGTTTTGTAGAATTTGTTAGCATCTACAAATGGCATGTTTGGTTGCTGATTGTCGTATTGATTGTTGGCATTTTTCCACTTCTGTTTTGTTTTGTTGAACAATATAATGCGGTCATCCGTGCTAAAATCACGAAAGTGGATTTAAAACAGTTTTCGACCAACTTGTTTCTGCAGCCGATTGTAATATTACTTGAGGAAGGAGAGGCCTTTGCAGACAGAAATCTTAAGTTATCTTCCTTGAAATGGATGCTCGGCTCGTTGCTACTTGCTGGAACTGTGTTGAGCAACGCCTATAAATATGATAATGTTTATAATATTATCGCACCCAAAAAGCAACTTCCCTATCGACATTTTCAACAACTTGTTTCCAACAATTTTACGATGTACACCATGGTTTCTGAAGATGTAGATACCAAATGGTTATATTTAGATAGGAGTACATTGAGCCAAGTCTCTGAACATCTAATAAGAGCAGTTTATTATAGTTACAGTGATTTACAGTATGAGTCCGATGTCTTCAGTTTACAAAAACTAAACCCGTTTAATGCAAATGTGACACGCGATTACATCGCTAACTCGAGATTGCATCCGGATATCTTACAAATTTTAAAAGATTTGTGGCAAGAAAAAAAGCCTATAGAACCCGAACAAGCTGCGGATGTAGTTTCAACATTTTCTGAGAGACAGTGGAAACTACTTTATGAAACTGTAAAAGTTTGTAACAGAACAGGGCTAATTCTTCCCGACGTAATTGCCTTTCAACTGGCACAAAAATTGAGAAAAGCTGACGGACTAAAATATGTGTTTGTTGGCAAAGACTTACTCATGGCTGAGCTGATATACCTTTAATTTTTTGATTGGATTCCAATAAATATTTGGGACAAGATTGGGCTTGTTGAAAGCTCGGGGATTTGGTTGTGGTGGAGTAATGTGATTGGATCTGCTAACGGCCGCGTAGTTGAGGATGAATACGCAAAAGCAACTGAATTTGTTGTTGAAAAGCCAACAATGAGTGGAAATGTTGCTATTATCTTTCATTTGTACTGCGTAGTTTGTGGAATTAGTATTTGTAGTTTTCTGGTGGAAGGATTTTTGGAAGCTAGATCATTTATTTGTACTAAAATAAATGCATACATTGTTGAGAAAGGAAAATTCTGTAAAATATTGTTTAACGAAATATTTAGAAGGCGGGATGAAGAGGTTTTAAACACACAGCATATACATGTTAGCAGTCAGATTCGAGGCTGAATCAAAAATTTTATTGTTTCTGCAAATAAAATCCTGATAGTTAATAAGTGAAAGGTATAAAATGAGTGGCATCTCATATTTACCACTTTTGAAAGTCAATACAAAATAAAAGGTGAAACTGGAAGGAATTCAATCACAAACGCTCCATTTAATAAAAGGTTTGATCTTTCATTTCGTTTTTTTAGTTTGATAACGTACAAAAGAAATATTGACTAAATGTGTTTTTTAACGTTACCCCACATATATATTCCTCATGAGTCAGCCCCATCGTGTCTTTACCTCATCACCGTATGAATGAAAAATTGTTTATTTACGATTACGTTTTAACCGATGCATCTATTTAAACGTGTTCTAGACATTAAGGTGTTCGTTGTTCCGACAGGTTACAAGCACACAATTAAGAAAACTTAAATATGTTAACTATATATATTTTTGCAAATTATTATAAAACATTTATTTATGTTTTATAATAAAGGAATTGTTAATGGTTTCCAGGAATTATTCATTTTATTTTGCCTGTTTTACTCAACGATTTTTCCACAAATACAGGGTTTTATTAACATTTCGGATTGGTGGCATGCACCTAGGTTAGGTCGCTCGAAATTCTGTGTTTCTACTGAGTTTGCTAGTTTGATCATTTGCTAGAATAGTGATAAAAGCTATGAAACTCAAATATATTGCAATTTAGAACAACGTATTACACAACCTGAATAATTGGAGTTAGAATTGCAGTCTTTTTTATTTATCAAATAAAATCAGATAGGGAGCTGTTTCATCAATTCGAACTAATAATATGTGCGTATTTATGCAAATGGGAGAATTCGACATCAAAAAATAATTATGGTCAGTAAAGTCAGGTATTTAGAGATTGACGTTCTCCAACTTTGAAAAGTCCCTGAAATGAGCTAAACGGAGAGCAACAATTTAATGCTTAATAATAATAATAATAATCTTAAGGCAGGGAACTTATAAAGCCCACAGCTGCGCATTCATATTTAAGGAATATCTAAGGCAGTCTCACCTTAATTGCACAATATGGACAATCTGAGTCCTCCTGTGGCCGCCAAATGTCCACAGGATTACTACCACGAATGGCGAAACAAATGTCAAAGGACCAGGTTCCAAAAGTGAACCAAAATTAAACGATCCCACTAACTGACAAAGAAATGACCGGAAAGACTGAACGAATAATGTCAAATGACGATTTTATTCATTCCCCAAATCACTTAACACAGTTAACAGGACTTCTCTTATTGCTTAAACAATAATATGGCTCAGGTTTTCACCCTTGCTCCATAAAGGGAAACTCGCACTAGACTTCCGAGGAAAGCGTCTTCTCACGAAGTGACTAGCGCAAGCTCCAAACCAATACTAACTCTAAGGTACAAAATGCTCTCCTAGTAGAGCTCACAAAAATACATAGTGTATAAATTAACAACGAACGAAATATACATAAAAATGTGCATAAGGTACAAATGTACGAAACAAAGACAAAGGAAATATGTATATACGAAATCTTATCCTAAATTCCATAATCATGAAGCCTCCGCGTCCACACCTCCTATGGAGAAGGGAAACTCCAAAGGGAACATTGCAATGTTATAGCTACCTCCCTTGTGAACAACAGAGACAATGTTACGTCTCCCGTAATAACTCAGAGCCAAGGACGATTAGCAGAGCAGGAGTCATTACTGTAGATAAGCATTTTTTATTTGTGAATTGGAACGGGGGTCGACGCCTAGACCTCTATACCCCTTATAGAGGGGTGGCTTGTCCACAGGACTACAGCTGCTCCGCATTTAATACTTACGTTTCAGATCTCCGTCAATGTGAACACGCAATACGCATCCAATATGGCAATCAAAAGCAATGGCAGTGGAAGTACCAAAGAACAGCAGTAGAGTTGTCGTTGTGTATAAAAAGATATACATAAGAACTCGCAACATGGCCCACACTTTGAAAAACAGGTGAACGTAGAAACCTTTAGGGAACTCGACGAGAGGGTCCGAGCAAAGTTGGGAGGATGTTGCGGGTATTTCTGATTGGTTGATGAGATAGGAGGCAGTTGTGTGTTTTATGCGTCGCTCACGCTATGTTTGTCGGTGTTACTTGACTGTGTAGTATTTATTTTGCCAATCACACCTCCATATTTCTGACCATTTATAGGGCTAGTTTGCAAATGCCATGTAATAAGCTAAGTGTCCACGTAAATGAACTGTTGTGATATGTCATGTTGTGAATGTTGAGTCAAAACAGTTAGTTGATGTTAACGTAAGCGATGTTAATACAAATTTATTCTTTCTGTTCTAATTTACCATTGGTGAGCTATGAAAACACGATGATGCTCGATCATGATTAGCGAGCAAGAGTTTAGAATGAATGAAATCATGCCGTGTTTAATGAGACACTGCTTGTTTTCGTATTGGGTGGTTGGTGTGATGTTTTTTAATTTAAAACTGACTAGCTTGAATTTTCCATGGCGAAAGATGACGAAAGAAACGTAATAAATAGGTAGGTAAAATGTAGTAGTTTAACCAATTTTGTTATCAAGCAAAACCGAATAAATTATAAGTAGTTTATGTTTCAGCCCTGTCGTAATCGCAATACACATTCGACTGCATAATACGAGATCTGTTTTGGCGATTGTGTAGAAATGTGTGCAAAATAAAGGTTAATCTAAATCATTTAATTTACTAATAGGAAGCAATATTGTGGATGGTCAGCAGCTAAATAAAATGAGCAGACTTGGGTTTGTTGCTTAAAAATGAAGTGCAAGACATGAAAGATTAGAATGAAGAGTGTCAGAGTAGATAAAAGGCAGAGGTATAGTATATTATACAATTCTTTCCGGTCCCCTGTCAATAGTTTCAAAACAATGGAGGTTAGAATATACACAAATTTATGTATTTACAAAGCAAAAAACGGTTGTAAAACGATGAAATAAATTAAGAAATGAGTAGACACATCACTTATCAAAAAATTGGGCCAAGCGGAAGTCAGACACAAAAGTCAGATTATTTAGAGCAATTTCTGGATTTGCATGTGTAATTCTGTGGAATCGAGAAAATTATTGAGAAGGCTTGAATAAATTCATTATAAGCTGCTCCGGAAGCTGCAAAATATCTATTAGAAAAAGGGAAACTGCATCTGAAAGAAGACCGGTTTGAGAAAGCAGTTCCGCTTTTCACGAAACCACAACAATGCATAGTCCGGTTTCAGTTCATGAACGGACCTTCTATGAAAAACGGGCCAAGTGCTACATAAAATTCGCAACCTACTTAAAAAATCGGAGAGGAGAAATGATGCCAGTTAAAAAAGGAACCAAAATTTTATTATTTAAAAAGTTCTATTTCATAAGAAGTAACACATACACAATACGAATTCATCTGAAAGTTTACACTACACTTTTGTTATTGAACTACGCCACAAAACCTTTAAAAATCCAGTTGAGTATTTAGTAATATATTATGACAAACAGGAATTTCTTAAAATGCTATGGACACTTAAAGCACTTACAATCTATAACTTAAATACTGACAAGAAGGTTTGATGTAAGGGAAAGTTTTGTATAGTGTGGAAGGTGCATTTTTGCATCCTACATCTCTAAAACAATATATTGGCTAGAAGACAAACCTTTGAAAAAGCCAACCATATCGGTAAACGTTGGACGTTCGTCAGATTCCAAGTTCCAGCAACCCAACATTTTTGTGTAGCTAAATTTAAAACAAATATTTGGAGTCTATTTTTTGTAAGAGGTATGAGTTTTGGGAAACAACTTACATTTCTTCCGTTGCGTATTTAGGCATTTGTAATCGTAAGCCATTTTCCAAATCATCGGTGAACCCTGCCGTCCAGGATAAACCTCCGTAAGGAACACTACCTGTTTTATAAGAAAAATTGTATGCAATCTTCTTATCTTAAATAACCCACTTTACATTACAAAAAATTACCCAGACTGTAGATTTCCCAAATCGTTACACCGTAACTCCACACATCAGACTTTGATGTAAATTGCATATTTTTCAAACTTTCATACGCCATCCATTTCCAGGGAAGAGGTTCCTGTGACTGCTTCACGTATTCTAGGTACGTATACAGTTTGCGGGAGAGTCCAAAGTCGCCAATTTTACATGTCAAGTTTTCATCCAATAACACATTTCTTGCCGATAAATCCCCGTGAATAATATTCTTCCCCTCAATGTATTCCATTCCACTGGCTATGTCCTTTGCAAATCTGTGCAAGTCGTGGAAATACAAAGAACCTTCTTCATCCGTTCCAATAGTTTCGTTAGCGGCATCCCCCATATTCAAAATGACTCGTTTCTTTGCTCGCAGATCCATCGAGAGAACCATTTGAACACAGCTCCATTGCAATGTATAAAATGCCTAAAATTACAATTTTTATTTACTGAAACACACGATAAAAATACTTAAAATTGAAATAACAAATCGTCACCTTTCCGAATTTCTTTGGTGTACGCCCCAACAAACTGAACCACGTTGGGATGTGAGCCAATATAACAGAGTACTTTGAGTTCACAGAGAACACTCTTAAAACTGGCAGCTGGACAGTTCTGGTTGGGTCGCTTGATGGCAACAGGTTCCTCTTTTACCAAACCTTTGTAAACGGTTCCGAAGTTTCCTCGACCCAACAAATCTTTCGGATCTGTATAAAAATGAGATGCGTTATGATACGACATTGAAAAATATTTCACAAACCAATTTAGTATGCTACCGATGAAAATATCTGCAAAAGCCAATTCAAACTTCTTGTCAAACTTAATGTATTCCGAGTCTCCAGAAGCCAACTCCATTTCAGTTCCTTTCTTTCCATTATAAAAATTCTTTGCCTCTTCAGTTGATAGATACTGCGGCTTTTTATATTGATAACACCAGACTAGAAATCCTGAAACCATAATCATTAAAACAAACCCGGAAGTGGCGACTCCTAACAGAATAGTTAGTTTTTTATCGTTTTCATTATTAGTAGTTTGGTTTGCATTGTTTGCAGTTTGGTTTGGTTTGAAATGTAGAGCTGGTCGCCATGTTTCTGAACCAATAATGGCTGTCAAAGTTTAAAAAATATCTATCAATTAGAACACTCGAAAAAAAGTGTGTCAATAAAAACATTTAAAACACCTGAATATTTTTCCTCGTATATTGAGGTTATGGATAAGTTTGAGTAATTTGAAACTTTCCACCATCCATTTGCTTCGAATCCTTCGGGATCAAAACTTGCTACCATTAGGAAGGTTATGTTGTAGGTGGCCGCAAATGTTTGAAAATGCGAAATTAGAGTAAGGTACTTAGGCATTGTATCTCTTTGCACGAGCTCCGAAAAATACACATTTAGATGAGGGTAAAAATCCTTAAGAAAGTTTTTAACATACAAGTGGGTTTCAAATATTGTTCCAATCTTTTTTGGGATGTCAGACTCTGAAAATAGCATCCTTTTCCAGCAAATTAAGTATTCTGCTGTCTGAAGTAAGTTTTCAACTTCTTCTGATTTGTGTTTTTGGGAAGTGGCGTTCAGATTTATGTTTTGACAAACTTCTGTTTGCAATTCAAGCCCCATTCTAAAATTCAAACTTCGACCCCACTGAAGGACCCTTGTGTGATGAGTTGTTAAATTTGACGCCTGCTCTTTATCAATGGACGTTTCATCCCAATCTAAAGTTATCCCTTTTAGGTAAGATATGCTGCTCCCTAGCGTCAATTTGGTAAAGTTCAGGAATGCATAGTATTCTTGTAAATTGGAATTGTCATCATAAAAAGTAAGAAAAATCGATTTTCTTGGGCTAATCAATCCCTCCGACGAGAGTTTGCTCATAGCGGTTATAAACTCTTGATATGAATCACTCTCAAGGCCCACTTTAACTACATCAAACCTGTGAAGTATGAACTGTAAAAGTATTTCATATTCTTCTCGGCTAATAGGTTTGCACTCTCTCATGTATTTGCACTCTCTCATGTATTTAGGGTAAAAATCCGAACCCAAGTGATCATTGTGAAAATATACGTCATGAATTAAGGGTCTGTCCACCAACCATTCCAAACAGGGTTCAACCTTCACATTCGTCAGTATTCGGGGAGTGTTACGGAAAGCAAAGTGAGGGTTGAAATAATGTAATTTCTTTTCAGTTGGTCTGATAACAGAAAACCAGGTGTGATATTTTTGATGGTTGATGTCATCGAATGCTCGCCCCATGATTAAAGGAATTCCATATAGTGTAGCCCAATTTACAGTAGCTTCAATGTACTCATTTAAACTCAACGCCTCGTCGTTGCAAAATGGAGTATCATGGTTGTCAAATATTTTCAGTTGAAATCGGATTTTGAAGTAAACCGTTGCATGTGGGTGTAAAAGTAAGATCTTGCTTCGAAAGTTCCTCATTTCCTCCAATTTTGGTCGTACGACGTTTTCATAATGTAGGCTGTTTTCTGGGGTTGCTTTGGTTATTGATTTTAGTTTAAAATGATACTGCAGCGTGTAAACAGTACCGTTTACTTGAGTGCATGCGGCGACAATGGCACTGGCAGAGGAATAGTGTGGTGGTCCAAAGAACCCACACCCAATTACTAGCCGAGACGACATTCGTTGTGCAAAGCCACTATTGACATTTACGGTCAAATTTTCAGCAGTTGGGCTTGATGTCAATGGAAAAATCAGAGTTATAACCTGTATGTTTTGAAAGGGATATGAAACGGGTTTGTCAAGTTCATTAAGCTCCTCCTCAATTGCCGACCAGTTGTAATCACACCCAACAATGACAGGATGTTCCAGAGTGTGCTGCACCCAATCTGTGTAGTCTATAAATAAATCGAGTTGAATCTCTGGCTTGTCGGTTGTGGCAATCCTGCTAGCATTTCCTTTCAATTCCTTCCACTCAACTATAAAGTAACAAAGCAAACACGTCTTCAAAATATATCTGCAATGAAAAATACATACGCATGTTTTATGTACCCACCGTGTGTTAAAACTACAGCTCCAAAATATCTAGACAGTGTTTCTAATGCAGCTGGGGTGTACCAGGGGATAGAATTTCTACCTGAACAAGATTCTGCGTCAATGTACGGAATGATTTTTTGGGCGGACTCACTCGGATTTTTGAAACGTCCAAAAACCATAGGAATTACTGAGAGTACGTCTACGCCCTCAATATTATTTTTATAGCGTCTCCAATAACTTTCCAGTAAATGACGATGGTACTCATCTCCCAAGCTTTGTGACGTTGAAGCGTGAAGAATGTAAAGCTCTGCATTTTTATAGCTGGGATTATTTTTTATGAACTCAACATTCCTAGCCATAAGGTAGTCAGTCCTTTTCTTAAAAAGGCCAAATGATTCTACAACACCCGGTGCTTTGCCATGACTCAAAAAAGTCGACAAAGTAACTGAAGTTGGCATAGCATCGTATAGTCTTTCACAGCCAATTAAATCCTCGTTAAAACCAACAGCTATATTTAATTTTGACTCGGACAAATACCAAGTTGAAGCATTCAGCAATATTCTCCAATGCTCCTTGGTGACATGTTTTAGATCGTCACAAGTGGTTTTGTCAGGCAAATAGAAGTAAATGTATCCTGTTTCTGCGTTCATGTTAAGTTTTGTTTGGTTTCCTAGATTTTTGAGACTTTTTAATGCGTCTATATCAATTCTGTAAAATAATTTGTAAATTACTACACTGTCTTTAGATTTGAATTAAAGGAACTTTGTTAAGAAATCGAACCTAAATTTAAAATCAAGGTATATAGAAGTCGTTTTATTTCGTTTAAAAAGGTTCCATTTAACATCATTCCAAATTTGAATTACGTCATTCACTTTTGGTCCACATTCAACCGTGATATTGCAATCTTTGGTATTTTAAAACTGTTATATTTTAATCGCACGCCATAGTAAAACGTTTATAAATAAAAACTTACCAGGAGAATAAGAAACAAAATGGGATTCTTCAAACTTTTCAATATGAGAAGTGATATTTGTTGAAAAATCTTCAACGGAAAGGTAACCCAGCCAAATGGCATTGAATGGATCAGTTAAATCATACCCTATTCTAATTGCCTTTGTTCGACAGGCATACAGTATCAACAGAATGCCAACAACACCCAAAAACTTCATTTTGGTTTTATGTAAATACTCAAAACATAGAACAATATTTAGCAGATCGGAATGGAAATGTGTTGCACTTGTACGAAATTTTGAGAGTCTTAATCTAAATTGACAGTTGCATTTGTTTGATGTAAAATGTTTTGGAGGAATTCAATTGTAGGAAACTTTAGAGTTATGTGTATCGTATTTTGGAAAATTTTTCTACGCCTTGAATAATATTTGATACAAGGGTATAAAAACAACATCATCAGTACACGAAGGAGTAATACCATCATAAAATTTTAGACAATAGAACTGTTTCTATTTAAAAATAACAATGCTATGTAGTTTATATTGGTAGTATATTCTAGTTTTGTACATCAGGGTCAGATACTGTTTGGGACATTTGTTTGTGGTGAATATGTGCATCTTGTGGTCAAAGATTTTTACAGGAAATATTGAAGTTAAATTAAGTTAAATTAAATTAAACCCAAACTTTCTTTCCCTTAGGACCTCTTTAGTTGTTCTCGTGATTGCAGAAAACAAGTGATTTTACATTTTTATTGAAACGAAAAACAAGCCATGCTTCTACGGTAATTTATTTTTATTTATATGCCATTAATACGGGAATCCCAGAAACTAGCTTGCGCGTTATTTAGGCGAATGGCATGCCCAAGACCAATTGGTTTTAACAAATATTTATAGTATTTACGTACGAGGAAAACTCAGAATAATCAATTCCTATCAAAATTTGCGTTTGTTTTTCCTTATATCGACATTACCAGATTGAATGCGAGAGTATGCGAGCAGGAAACTTTGGACTTAAATGCGTCGTATGGAAAAATGCTGGCCCATCCCAAATGTGACATCAGCTTTCTATTTTTAAATTTTAAAAATATTAGCAGCTCGTATATATTATGTATTACAAGTATATTCGTATGAAAACAATATTATTCATGCACGGACGAGTACTACCACCATATAATTTTTGCTATAGGAACTGCTCTCAAAAAACATTGCTATATAGTATACTTGATGATATATGTGAGAAGCTCCATCAGGAACATCACCCTTATGGTTGGCGTTGTAATTTTAAGAAATGTTTACACGAAAAATTTTCAGCGTTATCCCTGCAGTTCAGATTAAAAACCGCTTTCATTTATTTAAAATCCTAAGGAAATGATACATTTTTATTTTCAAAATTGTCTCTCTAAAAAGCACGACAAATAGATCGGGACGGAGTTCACGAATGAGTGATAACACAAGGTCGTTACATTCCCCTATAAGTTTTCCAAATTGTGATAGCTCTGCCTCGTCAATTTGAAACTCAAATCTCAACCTGAACTAGGAATGCATGACCGACACCAGATAATGTACTTGTGGCTTCGGCTGTATGTACTGCTGAACAACTTTATTGTCGAACCTTGAAAAAGACCTTTCCATTCCAGATTTCGAGACGCAACAAAAGTATTCCCAAGCTGTACATGGATTTCACGAACTACAAATCGCCACCACGTCGGATTCTGCCTTTGGGAAGCTGAAAGAACTAAAAAAAATCGTCCTACAAGTGACTTTTTACAACGTAGTCACCTTCAGGCACTTCAATGCTTCACCGTAACGGGACACTTCGTCAACTATTGGTACCGTCCTCATTGAGAAATGCAGCCTTGAGAAACTCTGTTTGGATTACTTTGGGAGAAATGGATAATTCAAACGAACGGTTCCTACTCTCAGACAACTGAATCAGCTGGACTTGTGCTTCCAAAGTTGAAACTCTTACGATAATAATATGCTATCCTGGTTTGGAGAGTTTAGTATAAAGGCACTGCGTGCACATAAAGGTTCATCTGTGGAGAGTGAGGAAATGGTGTTGAGTTCCAAGGTGCTCGTCTCCTGTCCAGTTTTGGAGGAGCTTCAGTTTCTGAACTATTTCCAGCAGTATGATTCTAAGGATAAGCCTGGCCGAGTCAGTGAGCACATTGGCTTTAGCAAGGAGGAGGAAATCGTTGTTCTTGAAAACCGTCTGGTTTCAATAAACGAAAGGAAGGTTGCGAGAAAAATAATTTTCTTTAAAAAACAACCTACTCTTTGTCTGGGGGACCGGAATTGGCATTTAAATCGTCGACTGAGGGGAGAACTAGTAGGAGATGTTGAAACAGAGAGAATTCCATCTTTAAACGGCGTGCTACTCTTGGTGAAAATGTGGAAAAGATGGTTGTGACGCTGATGCTGAAGCGGAGAAGCCTCAAAATAGTCTCTGTGAGTTCAGACAGAAAGCCAAAAGGAAATATCATTCGGAGAATGGACTGACCGGAGGTTAAAAGATGGAGAAAGTGATTAAATTCTGCTGCAATCAAAATTATTTTGATAGGAGAGAACTTGTAACTTGTTTATTGGGAGTGAATAAATGAAGGTGTATCAGATTAAATAATATGAACTTTAACGACAATCAGCATTTAAATTATTTCTTCACGTATGAACTAAAAGAAGGTAATCTGCAACTGTTTATTTAATCCCTAACCACTACAATTTAGTGCCACTTTTTAGGAGCTGACTTATGGCCAAAATTAAATTTGGGTATGATATTTTTATGTAGGAAATGTGGTGTTTTTTATTAGAGTCAAGTCGACTA
>JAQGAP010001920.1:0-17318 GCA_034697805.1 Orchesella bifasciata | reverse complement strand
ATAGTTTAACAATACATCATCATCATATCATGTTCCCAGAAGTTTGCATCCTTTGCGTAAGCAAACGTTCAGGGTTTTATATACCGCTACAAAGATTGTTGACTTTGGAAAACTGATTTCCACCATGTCATAAATATTACGCTAAAACTTGAGTGATGTCATGAGAGCTATTTTTTCATGGTGAGACAAGGTTTTAGGCACTTCACGAATACCTAGTTCAATCAACACAGAACAATATTGACTCATGTATTGTCGTTGATAGTCGAGAGTCAATAATTAAATGCTAACTCATCCCTGTGAATTGTACACACTGCACTGGTACTGGTGTCTACGGTTTATGCTAATACAAAACTACTTCACGTGGTTTAACGTTACTGTAATCTTGGCATTGTCAAAAAAGTGAGGTAACCCAACCTGCATGGATAATTCATGAGCATACTTACGTATGTGTCGTTTTGTCCTGTTGCATATACCTGGACACGCATTCACAGTAAGCTTTTAACTATACAAACAGCATATTATTAAGCATCAAGAGATGGGATCGATGGTGTATATTTTACTACTGGATAATAATATCATAAAACAGGCATTGAAATAATGTTTTCATTGCAATTTCCAGTTAACAAACGCATTTGAATTTGGAAAATATAGGTAACATATACGAATTATGGTCGAGTGTAGTTTTTTTTGCATAAATTTGAGTTGAAATATTTTGCAGGTGTATTTTAATGCTGAAAAGATTAGGATTTTTTACTCATCCAAAGAGGAAAAAGAATGACGCTAGCTGAGCCCACAATAAGGCATTTGCTCAGTTCATTATCAGGGAAATTAATAGACTAGCGTAGCTGTAACCAAAGCAAAGCAATTATTGTATTAGTAACAGCAAGTAAGGGCTTTTCAATGCATTTTTTCTGTATTTTTAGCTCCATCGTATGGGTAGACAAGCAGGGACCATAAAGTGAGATAAAAAGGTTGCATAACGTTGATATGTACAGTTTAGAGTAAAATGAGGCTGTTTTTTGCCATGTTTCATTGGAATTCCAGGTGGAAAAATAAGCATAATATTATCTCACTCGAACAAACCGTATGCAGACTTTTGTCCGCCCATCCATGACACCACAAAAAAACTGAAGAGCAATTTACATACTATGTACGCCTATATGGTGGTGATTGTAATGTAGTGTACACTCATTGGTTGAATGAAGGGATGCTGATTGTGAATTTAAAGAGTCACAATCCCATGGTCTCGTAAGCACCAGCTTAATTTTAGAATCGCTACATTTTATACATGATTAATGATCACAACTCTGATCAATACAAATGTAAGGAATGACCCTCATGGAATTCCCAATCAAAGAGATTGAAAATAGGACCATCGTAATGATCTCATGAGATTCAAGACGAAAAATTCAGTCATGATGTCTCGAACAAGGAGGTAGAAACACAGGACAGGTATTGCATAAATAAATACACTGTTTCTTTCTGCATATGAGTAATGATAGCAGAACGTGTAGCGACACAATACTAACAAAAGCCGAGCTTCGCCTTCACTCATGTGCAAATCTCCGTTGTAATGCAATTTTCACAGTCAAGTTCTTTGTCAAACCAAGCCGTACACAGTGCATACTAAACCAAACATGTTGTTGCACGAATCAAGTGGAAGTGGATAGGGATGGATGTATGAAATGAGTAACGTTTCACTGGGCATAAAATTAGTGAAACCTTCAGATGGATTTTCGCGAATCTCCCCTTTCCCTTAGGCAAATTTTGATAACAAAAGCCAAAGTAGATGGATAATACATAGTTACAAAAGCAGACTCGGCGGAGATATATCAAGGTGTAGGTTTTTTTTCCTTTGGACTCTTTCACTGTTTCCATTACGTCTTGTTTCAGAGGTAGGAAAGCTCTTGCGTCTTAACTAACTCCATAATAATGATGAAGACAAACACAAGAGCCAAGAGCGGAGCAGCAGGTTTGATATGTGTAATTCCTTTTCGTGGTTTCTTATTCTTCTGCTTTTCGTAATGACCCTCATCGGGTTCGTTCACCCTTTTGCTGAAGAAGATGAAGCAGAATCCTCAACCAAGTCAAGAAAGCAACCCCCGCCCCCTTATTATTAAGCTTCCCCACCATTGCCAGTTCTCTGGTCCAAAACTGTTTCGTCGCTTCTCAGTCATGGTATGGCGTTGCATGCCTACAGGTACTGCCTCCGTTGTTGCCAGAAAAAAACACCATTATCTCACTCAGTTACACTATACATGCATTATTGTAGTGTGTAGTATCACTCCATTTCTAGCTTGTTTGCAACTTCAAGCAAAGCTTTGACGTGTTCATGCAAATGCATTCTTGTGGAATCCATTGAAAGGGATGAATTCTTCACTTTTTAGCTCCTGCTTGCTTACCTGTCTAGCTGTTCCACCTGTTGCTCTGCACCCTTTTCCGTAATAATGACTCGACTGAATTTAGCTAGCGCATAACAGAAACCTGCAAACATTCAGCAGAATAGCTGGTTCCATACCATCATCATATTACTCCCAGGTCCAATCTGTGCACCTCCGTATTCGTGACGCTGAGAGAACGTGTAGGTATCGTAGGCGCTCATACTGACTCACGTAATACATCACTGTCGCTCCATTATCGTCAACTTGCTAGCTCCTACCTTCCATCCTTGGCTAAGGTAACTTACATATTGTAGACATACAGCAAGCAAGTACAGCTTTTTTAATATCTAACGTTCCATGCGTTCTTGCTCCATATTAACAGAAATGATGATGGTGAAACAGTGCAAATGTGCAGGTTACAACATATAGCGGTCTTAGTCGACGCTCAGACTCACATCATAATAACAAAATCCCAAGCTCATAACATATGTGATGAATTGATAACCCGTTTTCTATGGAGTAGGGAAAGGGAATCTTAGCCAGAGATTTTTATTGCGTAGCTCAGCTAGCAGCTACATAATATGCACACCTGTAACCATTATTATTTCTGCCGTTCTTGGTGACATTGAGATTCACGGTTTAAAACTTGTTTATTGTTGCAATTGAGGAAGATCTCAGCATGAATATTTTCTGTCAATAAATTCATTAGACCTTAATCAATTGCTGGACTCTGGAATACATGCATGCATTTGTCTCTGTCACATGAATAAATTAGCTAGCAAATCGGTCTGTTGTGCTGTGGTGGAAATAAATGCGACGCAAATATAGGAAACGAGTGGAGTAGCGTAATAGCTTTTTATTTGCAGGGTGGAAGGTGTAAACGCTAATTATATTTTTTGGCAAATTTGCTTTGTGTTAAATAATGCTTACATTTGCATATATTTTTGCTGTTCACACTTGGTCATACGTTAACCCATCCATAAAGGACAAAAAATGCAAAGCTTACTCTAGCATAATAGAACATGGAGATTAGTTGTGAGCATCATTTTTTCCTCGCCATTTGTACAGTTTTATTGCCATACATACACAAATTGACGAAGGCTACACAGCTATATATCATGGTGAGACATAATAAAAATGCTAATGCTTGGAATGAGAAACACTTTTGTCTTCCCGTTTTATATAATAGTTACTCGGCCTTGTGTTTCGTTTTATTAGCTATTTTACTCCACTCATCCCGTCACCTTATCTCAGGTGATGTGTTACTCATGTGCACTATGAATGGTTTCCTTTTGCCGTCTAAATAATCCTATTTTAGTGTGTGAATCCAAAATACATTGTCGGAAGATAGTCATCGAATTATGCGTTTTAGCATAGTAAATACTGTCTCGAGCTATTCCAATTCCCATATATTTGCATGTCGTCCTACATGCATATCATTCTGGTAGTGACCAACCAAGTAGTGATAACTGGATGACGCATTGCTCCACGTCCTAGTACAACTAATATACAACGTGTTGAAGATATACTAATACTGCTTCGAATATTATTGAGACGAAAGAGAGCATATCATTTCGTAGTCCCATTCCATCCATCCCGTTTCGAAATTGTATTAATTCATAAATTTCGAATATTAATTTGAAACTCTGAGAAGTGTAGAAAGTGATATCCACACGTAGACAAAAGGACCTTCATGGTAAATAGAAAAGGAGGGCAGGTACGATCACGATGATGTGATGCAAAGAGAACACCAAGGAAAGTTCCTTCTTTCACTGAACATATTATATAAATTTTAAACCAACATGCATAGTCTGATAGATTATGTATGTAAGTGACCTCAGAGCTAAAGGAAACATTTTCATTCTCTGAAAACTGATTTTTAGCAATCCCACAAAACAAAAAACCGGTTATTCTAAAGAAATGCAATGTGGGCAAAGGTATTGAGACATGATTTTGTAATAGTTACTACGACATATGTTCATTAATTCAGTTTCAATTTCCTCTACAATCGACATACCAGCCTGAAAGACTTGCCATGCAAGCTATGAAGAGTGAATTGACAAGTTATCCTCTACGGCTTCACTCTCGGCAGAGGATGGATGGACGGGAGTGATGGTAATAGTTGTTGTGGAAAAACGTAACGGTTTTATCGTCTTGTTTTTTATGACTGGGTATTACAAACGAAGGAATTCCTACAACTTGGCTGCTAATGCATACAAAAGTCGTTGAATAATAATAGCATTCAGACACAGAACCCAGATGTTTGAATATTGCATATTTTATAGGAAGTAGCAGGTTGGAAGGGTTGGAAAAATAATGTAGCATTCGGCAATTCAAGTAATTTCGATAATCGAAGCACAACCGGGCAGTCTCATCAGGTTGAAAAAAACTTGTCGGAGATTATATTTGATTTTTTGCATTTTGCACTGAAATGACAACTTCGTTAGGTGATTTTCAAGCTGAGTATTGCCAATAATCCAAACCCATCACCATGATTAAATGAGACGCTGCAAATACGTACGTACCTACCACCTTCTCCATCTTTTTAATGTTTCGTCGTTATGCTCATTGCAACCATCCTGTATCTTCACACGGATGATGCATCACTGCGATACTTATCAACAGGAATGTATGGCTACTTACACTAATAATAACATGAAGTCGAATGTAGTATACAGATCATGAACATGATCATCTCTACACCAAAAAACCATTTATAGTACCATGTCGCTGGCTAATCTCCATATGAATCTGTTTCTGCTTCGTACCCCTCCTATCTGGACTGACGGGACAAAGCGGATGCTAAAAAAAGTTGGCGGTGCTACCACCGCCGCTATGAAAATATGTATCAGGCTGAACAAGGCTGATTAACTGCATTTTCATACGGTTACAATTACAACGCTCAAAATACAATGTGGCTTGGATGACTGACTACATTATCCTGATTGTCAGATGCGGCACTATTATTTTGCCACTGTAATGTATGATAATGAACATTCAGACAATCTGTGAATTAACTAGTGAGAAACGAACGGAAATGTAATATTGCAAACAAAACCTTTCTGGAACTGCATATTAGTTAATATGCGTGGTGGTGGAGTCACATCTTTTTCATAAAATACCTTCAGGGCATTGTGCTGGTCCCAGTCACATTTTCGTCGTAAAATAACCATACGTGACTGTACGTCTGTTTGGTACTTTGGTACCACATGAGAGTGACGAATGGTACAAGTTGTGCGCATTTGCATACAAATTCTTTGTCGTTGGCGTCACCCCACAGTCGAATTCTAGGTTAAGTAACAAACTACGCAGTCACCCGACCTGACCACCGAGATGATGAATATTACGGATGAATGTAGGCCACACATATGGAGTTGAATATCGAACACAGTTGGCGAAATGTACCATGAAAGTTATTGTTTTCCACTAAACACGCCGCATTAAGATATGCGGAAAAGCAAATAAATGCCTGAAGCAATAATGCATTACATATTTATTAACATCACCTTCTAATAGATGCTTTACTCTCTTGAGTTGTTAAAGTTAGTACTTTAGTGATGAAACCTAATGTCCAAAGGTCGAGGTACCTGTGGATTTTTCACTAATGCCAATGACCTAAATACATTGATACATCCAGGTTCTTCAAAGTTATGTCTTTGAAAAGCGTGGAGTTATTGCCATTGGAAAATTTATTTTATTGCAAATGGCAAGAGGAACTTTGAATAAAACTCACGGAAAGGGGCAACGTCCTGCACAGAAGCATTATTTTTTATTAATTTTCCGATTCATAGTGGGCTTCCAGCATACGCAACTTCATTGTTGTTGAATGGAAAGAAGCCAGCTTGAGGAAGAAAGCATAATTTTATTGTAGTTAAATTCTGACAGCTTGAGTGTGTAAGGTTTCCTATCTCGAATTGTGATTATGAACCTCCTTTGTAATTCATCACGAATCGCTATGATGATATAACGCAACCCCCGTTTGGTACCTGGATTAGATGTTGGGAAAATTCGCATGCCTCCAAATTTCAGCAATAAACCAAACACATTGGTTTAAAATCAATGACGCCAGGTTGGCGTGTTATTGCCCGTTCGTGGCAATGTTTTTTGTGTATCTGTTTTGTTTTATGCACAAAATAATAATAACAGTACTGTACTTGGAAGGGTAATAGGGAAAACTTAGTTAAAAAGTTATGTTGTCTGGCCTCCACAAATATTCGTCTTCATTGTTATTACAATGTCTAAAAACATATAAATCAAGTCCGTTGTTGCTGTCTGACATTGACATTCACAGGTGCATTGTTCTTCAGCAAAAAGTCACACGACCACAGACAAGTTTTATTGTGGGGGTGAAGTTGGTTACTGTTGCGAACCCCCAGCAAAATCTTTTACGTATTGATGCCGTTTGTACGTGACTAAGGAGAAAATGAAAATGTCTGAAAAAACAAAAAATCACATACCTGTCAAACAAGGGAGAAAATCAGGAATGACAACTTGGTATGATTTCTTGACAAAAAACTGACTTTGGAGTTAGGTAGATAAGTATTTTAAAGGGATATATCCACTTTGTTTTCATTTTCATCGATTATGTAAAAAAAAAACTTGATGCAAAACTTATTTTGATAAGGTGCTGGATAAAGTTGAAAGTGTAACTAGCATCACATTATTAATTCGCATGTATTGTAAGCACTGAAGAAGTTGCATGTTTTCAATTTCTTGAAGTAATATGGAAATCCAGTTGTGTTTGATTGTTTAATGGGAGATTCTCACATCATTTTCCTTATCATTAAGAATCCTTTTAGGTTCACGTTATTTGGGGATAGCTACTTTAAATTTTGCATGCTTTCATCCTGGTCTCATGCAAGGAAAGAACACGTAAAGCGCGTGAATGGTTGAACTTTTTGGGTTCATCTGTGAGTCACATAAAAGCTCAAAGCAAGGGCATTGACAAGAATGTGACGCTAAAAGTTTTATCACCTTTCCTAGATTGCTAACTGAATGATATGCTTTCAAAAAATTCTGAGTAAAAACGTTTCAAAATACGCTATCGCATCTCATCTATTGAATAATTCATTTGATTTGGAACTGCTGATAAACAATTTTAATTTGCATTTTTATAGATAATGATGGAAAAGGACGAAGATCTGCCTCAATTTTGAAACCAGACCCATTAGCACCACTCAGACCATCCGTAATTCAAAGAGCTCCGGCTCCCAAGTCTCCTTGCCCAGCTTCTCCATTTCCTCCAGAGCAGGATGCGCCGCTGGATTTCAGTCAAAGGTTGGTTCAAAATATTGATCAAGATTTGTTAGCAAAATGTTAATGAAAGTCAGAACCCAATATGTATGCATAATATGCATATGCATGGTCTTGTCATGATAGCATCTTGATTTATCATTTGCATTCATTCAAAGATTCATCAAACTACTTTCAGCAGGTTACATATTGGTAGATGGAAAGATTACTATAAGTTTTTTTTTTCTATTGTTCGTTAACAGCAGTACGATTGGCGGGACAACAGGTCCAGAGCCGCAGGATTATGAAGGAAATGGACCACCAAGAGGTGGCCGAATGCAAGGTGGTGTGTCAGGGAATGGACAAGGTAGTAAAAGTGGGGATGGTGATGGAATGGCGTCGGGTGGACTCAACAACAATACAAATGATCCACCAGCCTGTCACAACAATGGCAACAACAATATGGGAAATGGAAATGATAACATGGGAGGGACTGGAGGCTACCGTTTGGCTTCCGACCCATTACCACCCGTGCATAGTTTAGGACTTGGTGGACACTTTGGTTCGAGTAGTGGGAATTCGGGTGGACTAGGCGGAAGTTTCCTTAGTCGATATGATCCTCGTCAGACGGAAGCTCTCCTTGACGTGTGCGTTGGAGGGGGAGGAGGGGGACATTTAGGGAACGATCCGCTATTACTCCCTCTTCCCAGTCCAGAGTCATTGTTGGAATTAGCAGAACTTTATCGTGATGATCCACCAGCCCATGACGTTGAAACGCCCCAACCAGAGCCCCCACCACTTCTCGCCCCACTTACTCCCATGGAACCATCTGTGAATTCTAACTCCGAACACTGTGTTAGTAGGGGACAAGATGTAAACAATAGAAATAATGTCGCTTCCCAATTTGTCAACCGGAATACCAATGTGAACAGTCTTTTGGATAATATACAAGGTGAGTGTGAGTATGATCGGCGTTATTTCTAAAAACTACAGGAAAATTTGCATACTACATATAAACAGCTTTGTTACTGATCGGATGCTTGCATATGGGGTAAATGGACACAGTGCTAAAGTTTGTCTACTGATGATTTTGCAGGTCGTCAACAATTTGTTCAACAACCATCGAATGACTTTTTCAACTTCGGAGGTTTCAACTTCTCGGACGAATTTAGTGCCGCTTTGGATAACCAACTGAGTCTCAATCCGTCGCTACTAGGAGCACCTGTAGTGAACAATTCCTCATCCATTGTTCCCCTGGGTCATTGCTCGTCACAACAAATGGTAAATTCCATTGTTGGGCTCCATTCTCCTTCTATTTCATCCTCCGCCCAAATTTCCTTGCATTCCCCTCCCTCCTGTACAAATGATTCGGTTGATTCTCTTCCTGGTACCCCCATGACTCCCATAACTGACCATGGTACTCCTGGTCCATCTCCGTCATTCTTCGGCATGGCCCATAGTCCAGGCTCGAGTAGCAACGCAAGCCAGGCACCACACAGGAGACACTCCTCTGGGTCTTCTTCCGTGAATGACATTTCTAGCATCCCATCCCTCCAAGTTCGGGTCAACATTCTACAGCAACGGGTTAGCAACCTGATGTTTCTCTTTTCTAGACCCATCACTGCAGACCCAAACAAAATCAAAAAAAAAAAAATTGCGCAGAAAAAAAATCAACGTGACCTTCCTTCACTCTTCCTTGTACCTTTCCCCATCAACAACCCAATACTCAGTGTCCCTTTACCACCAGTTCTTCATTACCCAACTGAATCATTTTATTAATTTCTTTTTCATCTTTCTGGTTTCTTTTACCGTAGTCATACGCAACTTTCTCCACGTTGCAAAAACTAACATAACACCATGCTCGCCCTCCTTCTTTCATTCTGATTCTAAAGCTATGGCTCGGTAGAGCAACTATACTAAGCTTAGTATTTTTTGTATTGTTTTTGACAAAGCAGCTAGGCATTCCCAATGATGCGACTGTCGAATTTGTCAACGGAGGACACGGCATCAAAAACCCCCTTGCGTCTAGATCACCTGAACGACATTCCAGTGAAAGCGATAAGCCCAGAAGTAATCATGGAGACTCCTCGGATTGTGCTGACAGCCCGCGACCAACGAGTTCCTCCTCGAGTGGGGGAGGAGGTGGAAAACTGAGCTGCAGAATCTGTGGCAAGGCATTCAACCTCCAAAGATTACTTAACAGACATCTCAAATGCCACTCAGATGTGAAGCGCTACTTGTGCACCTTCTGTGGTAAAGGTTTCAACGACACTTTTGACCTCAAGCGACACACCAGAACTCATACAGGTATTTCCCTAGGATAACTTTACCTCATCCAGTTTCTAGCCTTTCTAACTTGCTCTGCATGTCAATTATGGTACTCCTAAAGTCATATTACTTACATTCATTATTTTTTTCATTTCCTTTTTTGCACAACAGGGGTAAGACCGTACAAATGTAACATGTGTGAGAAGTCATTCACACAACGTTGTAGTTTGGAGTCACACTGTTTGAAAGTGCATGGAGTTCAACACAGCTACGCTTACAAAGAGCGAAGAACGAAGGTTTACGTTTGTGAAGAATGCGGTCACACAACTGGAGAGCCTGAAGTCCACTACATGCACTTGAAGGAAAACCATCCGTACAGTCCAGCCCTCCTCAAGTTCTATGACAAGCGTCACTTCAAGTTCACTAACTCCTCATTTGCTAACATGCTTCTCCAGGTGCGATCTTAAAACATACCGTAAAATTCAACTAGTTTAATTTTAAGCACACTTACTTTACACATGAGAATAGTTACTTACTACACACGATATATATGATGTACTAACGTTAGTTCCTTACGAGAAAGTGATTACACATTTGTAAGTACTTTTAAGGGCACATAACTAAAAAACAGAAGCATTTTATATGATTGATATTACAAAG
The DNA here is from genome assembly GCA_034697805.1 of Orchesella bifasciata. NCBI lineage: Eukaryota > Metazoa > Arthropoda > Collembola > Entomobryomorpha > Orchesellidae > Orchesella > Orchesella bifasciata. The sequence goes on along the minus strand of JAQGAP010001920.1, from coordinate 6,777 downwards.
CTGTACATACATACGTACATAGTACATACAAACTATATTCAATGATTCAATATTACTTAATTAAGCAACCTTATATTGGGTTGGCTTTTACAATATTAATGAAAGCAGGGCAGCCAGGGCTTAATAAATTCAGACAGTTGCATTGTGCACATCTTATATGTGTATTTACAGGTTCACTCAAGAAGCAGCTTTAAACACGAGTGATTCCCATTCCAACCAGTTTCTCCATTTAGCCTGCACTTGCTGTGCTTAGCCACTTTGTATGTACAATCATTATTAGTCCGTCGGTCTGGATGGCTTTCGGAGAGTGTACCAACTCACAATCAGTACCATGTAGCATAGTAGTTTCAAAGTACCATGTACTTACAAACCAATCACAATGACTGTCATTTATATATGTAGTTTAATGCAAAAATGAGAGACGTCATAGATAAAAAAAAAGCTTTATACTGGAAAACCTCAAACTAGATAGTAGCTACGACATAAAAATTACATTACAAACATATATATATCATATCATTGCTTTTTCTATATTGGTGATGATTGTGTGGATCTCTTTCAATCATATAAGTAACAAAAACAATCAGAATGTCAGCCAGAATGAATAATAATAATAATGAAACTTTTTTCCATCATAAAAACAGGAATGAAGACAATCTAGACAGTTATTGAAATGTCAAACAACTCTAAGCTACAACTCTCTGGGTCAGCCAGCAACGAAAATATTAGTTTTAATATTCACAGTCTATTTTTGGGGCATTGAAGTACACAGTTGATGAAATTATGTGCTTCTCTTAAAGATCATCAAAAGTAAGTGTTGTTATCATCAATCAATCGAACGAAAAGAGTGATAGTAAATGATACTACTAATATATATATATTATAACTATACATTATGACATGCATATTGTAGCTTTTCAAGTATTATGTTCATAGAAGGTAGTAAGGAACGGAACGAAAGTGAATATTTGCGAGCGAGCGTACGTAACATTTAACCTAAGTTAGCTGCAACAATGATGAATTTTAGCTCTCAGAAATTTCAGAAGTTGTTGTGGAATAGCACAATCAGCAATCACAATCACGTAGTTGTTGGGAACGATACCGTAGCATTTAGTGATTTGTACCTTTTATTAAATTGTTAGAATTTACACATGATATGCGTACGTAAGTTTATGAAATGAATCTTTTGTAGGAATATGTAATGTTCTATCACTAAACATTATAACATTATTTGCTACTATTTTATTTTCCTACTACTTCTCATGTTGTGGGAGGGGAGAAAGTTATAGACATTTGTAAACGTGTAGTTTGTAGGGAGAAAGGAAGAGAACTAGAAACATTGTGTTTGTTGGCAGGAACCTTTTGGTCGTATTGACACGAAATAATAATATTACATAAAAATCTTTTCAATTTGTTTGTCCACCCACACACAAATGAAGGATAGAACCACAATCACAAGCACAAAAATGACAAATATTATGCTAATCCGTTTTTAATCAACTTTCAATATGAATTGAAAAAATCATTTAAAAATACAATCATCATCATCAAGTATGAAATCAACTCTTGTCTCAAGAGCCCCATGGTGTGCTATTAGTTTGAAATATTTTATGCTACCTTTTTACTATATATTCTATTTTGTCAGTTGTCACTACCAGTTAAGTAATAGTTTGTGCCTATTATTATATATATTATAAATGCGAGTTTGTTAGTAATTGTATGTAATTAAAGTAAGATGTAGTGTAGCTAATTATTTCTGTAGTTTAGACTAAACTTATGATGAGTGTAAGTAACGGCATTTTTTTTGTTTCATAATATAATCCAGGTATAAAAAATGGAAAATGTAAAAGTAAGCAAAAAAACCAGACATATAGATGAATAGTCTATACAACACATAGATACTAGACAGATAATCTGCATTCATGAATAAAATGTTTGTGTATAAAAGACATTTTGTTCTTTTTGTATAAAGCGACGACAAGGTGAGGATGTTGAGGAAGGGATACAAAAATTGTGAGTTATATTTCTTTTCTGGTCGATATAAAAGGGGATTGACTGATGATCTTTCATTATATATTATAATATGTAATATTATTACAATCGTTCGAGCGCGTTTTTGTTTGTTGATTTTTTTTGTTGTTCTCTCCGTTCGTTATGCCACATGTTAAGCTCCACACATATTATACACATATATACACTTTCCAACATTTTTTTTCCGCTTCACTATCAACTTAATTTGAATTTTTTTTGGAGAAGACAAGAGTATATACACAAAATGATTCTATTGTCAAAGTACATTACTTTAAATAATATATTTGTATGTCAACCATTTCTTTTCTCGGTACATGGTGGTACATAGTAGTACAATCGTTATACTGCACTACATTTCACCTAAATGTAAAACAGAGATGACTGTGAACAATGTTTTGCTGTTTTATTAATTATAATTATTGTGGTAGAATAGTAGTGATGATGGTGTGATGATCATCATATATACAGTAGTAAATAGTACGTCTTTTTTTTGTGTTGTGTGAAAGTATATGTATGCTAACCTAATATGTTGAAGTTAAGACGGTTGGAAAATAAAGATCTTGAACACTTATTGCGTGGAGATAAACTTGATTGCTTTGTTTGTTAAAGACACCTGCCTTAATACAACTCATTACACCATCTTTTTTTTTCATGCGTGCATACAAAAGTAATGTGGTGGACATCATTAACTTCAGCATCCCTAGTCTCTTTCGTTTTATACAACCTGGATTTCGAAGTAAGCTGGAAATAGGGTGAATTTCGTCAGTGTCAAGGAAAGACCTTGAATCAAGCCAATTAATACATTTTGACTGGGATACCAAATGACCTAGAAATGTTTTCGTCCCTAGACTTGATTAATTCCGTTTTGATGCTCGGAGTTTCTCTACTACATAATTAATGACCTTGCACGCGATTAGTTCGCCCCATGCTCAACATCTGCATAGTCCAGAAACTAACAATGGGATGATATTATGATGGCAGGTTTTTTCTGCTTTCACCTTACCACGTTGTAGAAAATTAGAGATGCAGATGGCCAAGAACATTTGATATAATGTAGCATGATGTGAGCAAAGGTTGGCTGGAATAGGGGAGTCGTTCTCAATCTACCATGGCGATTTAAGGAACTGTGAACTTGATTGTTAGGTAGCTGATGGTCCAGGCACGAAGAAGTTTGTAAAATAATGGACAGCTAATGCTCTGGCAATTTGAGAAGCCTTAGATCATCCAAGTTGGTTGTCATCTTCATTTTCAAGTTCACCAGTTGTTGCATCCAAGTCTGTCATGAGATGTTAAAGTCATCTTTGCAAGGGCAAAAAATAATTAATGCATATGGTTATCGAAAGAGCTTTGCCTCTTGAACACCTGTTATGAAGGCATTCTGAACAAGTCCCTATTATCTACAGCACGAGGAACTTGAACTCAAGAATACTGGACCCTACATATGAACCAAGAAATGTTACAGACAAACGCTTGTTTTCTCCAGATACCTAATTATGCATTTGAAGGTCTAGGTCTGCATTGTGGTTAGAAAGGCATGACATAGACCTTGTCTTTCATTTTATTATGTAAACCTACAGCTGTTCCTTTCCTGGAAAGTGGGTACGTTCCCTGGGCCTATCAATATGTAAATCCAGAACGTATCTGAAAATTTTCACGCCACATGTGTAATACGAGAGTCTGGAGCGAAGAGGAAGATGGGGAGGATAATATGATGTTGCATGCAATGCCACATTGCAAGCATCTTCCCGAAGAAAGGATGACGTTTGACTTCTGCAGTCAATTTTATTTTCTATATCCCCACACACACTGAGGATCAAGTCCAGGGTCAAAGTCAGACATTGGCCCTTGCTCACAAACTTCAATTGTTGGCTGCTGCTGTCAAGGAGCATTTTGAAATAATAATAGTGTGGGTATCTACCAAATTTACATTTTACAGCAGTAACGTAATCCTTATCAAATTCTAACCCTTTAGGGGGATCCAGAAGGGTACAGGGAAACAAGATGCATTCAGACAATGAAAGCTCCAACCAACTTATCAAAATTCAATGACGAAAATGTTTGTGTAGATTGTAATCGACTTAAAAATGAATCATTACATCATTGGGTAATATGATGATGCTGATACTTGCCTGTTATCAAAGCATACTGTGAACATACAAAGCGAGATTTTTTTTTGTATAAAATTCAGAAAAATAACATCTGCATAAATGATATGATAATGCACTACCTTGTACAGTGATGATGATGCAAGAAGATATCTACATAAAATACAAATGAGTAAGTGTATGTAAGAAGAGGGCTTAAACCGTTCCTGGAGAGCAGCTCAATTATGGTCGTTTCAGTGTCTGAAAGAAAAACGGAACAGAATTCGGCTACTTGGAGTGTCGTTCCATATACCTGGATGGATGGGTATAAAGTTGTTTTTTGTTGTTGAATACCTAATCTGCTGCTGCCGGCTTAGAAGAAGTCGAAGCCAAGATAATCAAGGGAACATTGCGTTACGATGGCCGGCAGCAACACTAACAGAACCGAAACAACTTCCTAAATATATGTATATAATTCCTGTTTCTGATACGGGATACATGCAGCGGCAAATGAATACCATGTCTTACACTTTTTATGCATGAAAAAAGACGTTTTGAAAGAAGAGAGGGTTACCAAAAGTCGAGGTATAAAAAATTCCAGACTGTTACAGCTTTATGAGATAAAGTAACCAATGCCAAGGTCGACTCTTAACCTGCTCTCCGAACAACACCTGTCCTTTTCGAGGCATGACTTTTCCCTTACTAACCGACTATTTACATCTCATTCCCTTCTGGAGATCGCTGGATAATAAATGCATGCATAATATTGTTGTGGGATTTCAACTCATCTCTCTCTCGTTTGTGATGTAGGCAGGCAAGTACATGCAATGTGGCAATAGCGTGCTTCTCTTTTCAAGTTCATCTTCGGTTTTGGTATTTCTTCGAGACGCTTGTAGTTGTGCATGTGCTTTCAAAAACTGGGCTGTAACCAGTAAAACTAATAGTTATGTTGATTATTTTGTATAAATTTTACCACTTATTGCACATCGTAAGACTATTGGCCACAAAGTTGTAACATCTGGACACTAGCGCATGACATGATCTTTGCATTGAAATATAATGGGTCGCTGTTACACACACATCCAATCAGATGAACACAAAATAGTGATGATTTGGCTCTGATGATTGAATAAGTGATATTTCATGGATTTAATGTTCACCTACTCAAAGCTTGGTCATCGTGCTACTGGAATACTATTGGTTTTGCAAGAACACATCATTTTTGCCGTTTTTATGGGTTATCTAGAATAACTGCAAATTATCAGTTTCAGTATTTGCCAATGATTGACTGAATGACCCAAAACCAAAAGATGTTATGAATGACCTCAAGTTGATGATAAAATCCTAAAACTACAGTTAAGCAGAGAAATTCGCGTTCACAATAGAATGAATGAGTATACGTAATTATACCAGGACGGATTGCTTATCATCTCCAGTACCAAAATGGGGTTCCTGAGGGGAAACAAGAGAACGATGTAAGATTTGTGTCTGCCAGAAACTAAGTGATACGCGTACGCTAGCGCAAGCCAATCCCAGATGGTCCTCTATGAAGTGCTTGTTGAAATACGACAAGGTATTATAAAGAATGAAAACCTCATCATAGGTGGTGTGTGGTTTACCTTTGTTTTATTAAAGCAATTTATTTAAAAAGTTGCACTGGACAGTAACTATTTTACGATTCTCTATTTCAAGCACGTTTTAGTTTGAAGTATGATGCCGGAAAAGGAATGAAAAGTAATTGGCATTAAGATTGTTATTACTGCAGTATATTTAACCTAATTATCTCAACCTACTCCTCAACTATTGATATAGACTATTAAAACTCCCACTTTCCATCACTTTATTGAGCAATTTATGAATGATATGAATTGGTTAAATCAAAAGATTTCGTGCTTGTGAGTCTAATAGGAGTCGTTGAAAAAGTAATCACTGGGTATCTAAAATGTATTACTGTTCTATAAATTTTAAATACATAGAATCTCGAGAGAAATAACGTCATATAATGCTCTTAAAATATTAGGATTAGTTTTAGTAAATGGAACAAACAGCAAAGATACAATGATAAACATCCAAAAACGAATATATGTACAACACGAATTAATGTAAGTGGAAATATACATTTACAGAGTTTATTTACAAAGTTTTATACATTTGCATTGAACATACATTGAATGAATATTACAAAATGGAATTTTTCGGTACTAGGCAGATGAGATCGTAAGGGTAGGATAAAGAAGATTTACAACTCAGAGATTTCTTTTAAATTTAGATAGCATTCTCAAATTCGTGATTTAACTGAATAAACTTAAACTTAAACGCAAAGGGAGAGGTACCCTAAAAACAACAATAAAGTTGGTCACATTGCGATAAGCACAATAATCATCACATCATCATCAGTTACATGAATAGTTACTCTATAAGAAAACTTCATATCATTCTTACCGGTTTGTTTTACTACATGATTAAATTTACAATAACTCTGCTTCCCAATCTTGACCATTTCCCCATGTTTCTAGTTTTGATCTGTTGAATGATATCAAAATGATTATTATGGATCCAGATCCAATCATCATAAAGCTCAATAGTAGGACATGGCATATGATTGTACATTTAAAACTCAAGGCAAGAACCAAGTCTTTCCAGCTGAAGCTGGGTCCTCCTT
>JAQGAP010001919.1:0-17319 GCA_034697805.1 Orchesella bifasciata | reverse complement strand
ACGACACGTAGGAAAACGGAGACGTAAAACGATTTTTCAGTTTCATTTCACCTTGTTCATTACGAGTCGTGAATGACTCCGCTGCTTCTACGCTTTATATTGCGCACTTATGTTCTGCTACCTTGGGTTGACTATATTATAATAAAAGTAAAATAACATTTATACATGAAATATTTATAACCTACTTCATACAATAGACATACACGCCAAGTCTCGTACTTGGGCACGCTCCATACACAAAAAAAGTAGTTTAATGTCATCGATCAGCCCAACTACTTGTTACCTGAGAATGCATGTTTTCGTTCTGGAGGAACAACATGCTTCTCATAAAAAACCAGTATATACTGAGGACCTATACGTACTTTGCACGAGACTTGTTTGATGTAGTACACACGCTAAAGGGTGAGCTAGAAACTGTGAAAATCAATAATAAGCTTACATTTAACTGTGTACAAAATGGCCTTACCTGGAGTTAAACAAAGAAAACTCCACTTTGTAAGACGCACGCTGTTTACGTTTATAGGGAAAAGAACACAAGATGAGAGAAAGTAAACCGAACGCACAAAAAATTGTGAAAGCAGAGCATATTCATATTATTCTCTATACATGCTGAATACAACAAAAGCACAAAAATGGCTGAAGATTTTATTTCCAGTGGGTTACCTTTTGTGTTTGGAGGTTCACTAGCATTTGCGCGTTTGCCTGTGAACAATGAGAGAATATCAGATGATGTATTCATGCAAACTTCTCTCAAATGCAGGGGGTTACATTATATTACATATATTATGTACATAATACATAGGAAAAAGCGCTTTTTTGTGCTTAAGTCGCTCAAAAGCTTTGGAGAAGCGGACAGCTGCTCTCTCCTCACTTTCCCTATGTGTGATTTGATGCGCGTTACATCAGCGGTAGTGTTGCCTTTTCTCTGAGACAAAAATGTATACATAGGTTAGAATGTGAAAGACGGAAAGTAATGAATATCATTCTTCTTACTCCCCTTTCATCTGAACTCGGATCTTATATATGGAGTCTCGTGCAGTGGGAAAACGGATACGGCTCATAAAAATGATATGCATACACCAGCCAATGTACCTACACCTTTCATCCCTGCACATTACTTACGTAGGAAAGATACGTGCTACATACCCGTGTGGGCTTTAGCGCAGATAGTGTAAGAAAATGAAAATCAATGACGATTGAAAAATTGCGTGTCATTGATACAAAGGCAATACATTCACCGCAATGAGCACAACATTTAATTTTGGAAGGAACTAGGTCCGCTTGGTAATTCCTTTTTGCAATTTACACTATCTTTCGTTTTTGCTGTTTGATGTAAATCTTGAAGAATAGTAGTATAGCTGCATATTTACCCATATTGCATTTTACCCCTGTGTCAGTAGAACACAGCAAGGGAAATTGTACCCACTGAGATTCTACTCAAAAGGTAATTTAATGTTTTTTTTTTCGGTAAAAATCTTTGGCTTAGTTCTAAATCATGCTTTGATCGCAGCATGGTTACTTTTCCAAGAAATATAAGAACGAAAATGATTTCTACAAGGTATTTAATTTGGAACGGGATTTTCGCATTGTAGAACCTTTGAGGCGAAGAAAGCTCAGTTCTTGTACAAAGTAGATACTTCAGGTTTTATCAAATTTTAGGCTTAAAATTGCGCCGTTGTATTGGAATGGTCTAAAAACTAATGGAGTTTAATCTTTCTAAAATGGCTTATATTTAAATTTAGTATAAAATTTATTCTTCACATCTTGAGTCTTCACAGTCTACATGAAGACTGCAGGGCTTTCTTCGGGCTCATGATTCTGTGTTCACGTAATCAAACATAATATATTCGGAAGGTGATACCTTATTAATGCCTTTCTCTTCAGAGCCAAACCGCTGCGCAAAAAATACACACATTCAGGGAAAGCTGCATACATTTAAAAACTGAAGCTACATACATAAATTTCATATTATAAGTTTCCACAAAAACCATTTTTTAAATATTGCAATGAAAGTTTCCTTTCTTCGCCTTAGAAGACAATGCACTAAAGAACAGGGAAAATGTAGCTTTGTTCAAAGCGACTTCATACTGTGCTTTTACATCACCTAAAAATTTACTTTGCTGTAAATTAAAGAGGAGGGAAGGAACAGGAAATGAATGGAATATACAGCAGACCAAGCTCTGGTGGGTATAAAAATGTCTGTAGTATGCAGACAAAGTTTCTCGTTTCTTCCGTCCTTCTTTCCTCACATTTGCACAGAGTGAGGAACTTACTTACATAGTTCAACTTTCAAAAAATCAAAATCCGTCGAAGACGCTAAGAAACTTGTAGAGTTTAGCCTTCTTTGCACCCCTATATTTACAATGAGAAGGAGTGGATTCATATAAATTTCCTGAGCTGTATATTTAGAATTGAAGTTTTTATATTCTTCCCTAGGATGGAATATGGATAAAGGAAGGAAGATACAAGAAAGGAAATTAGTATCGACCAACTTAAATTGCCTAAAAAAGAGTACCTATTCTGTGTATATTATCCAAAGTCATCAGGATTGGTCGAGTTGGCGGAGTGCAGTAAATTTGACTCATGAATCATCATGAGCCTAAATTTGGTGGTTCCAAGGAAGTAAAATTCGTATTCATGTGTGTTACATTTTAACCCTACCACCTTCACCACAAAGTGTATACAATAACGTCAAGCGCATCTATATTAGTGTCTTCACTTTCACCCTTAGTTCTCTGTCACTTGCACGTGTCTCATATACTTATAATCTTGATTTAACGTAAATCCTTTTTACTTTAGTAGGTAGTCCAACTTTTGCATATGAATGCTAAATGTGGGATGCATTCTGAACATAATGATGATGAATTTATAATGCACCATGTGAGAAAATCATCCCTGTATAATACAAACTCATGCTTTCTTGCAAACTTCATTTTTAAGTGATCATGAAAATCTTTTCTACGTCGTGGTTCGCGCTTTCACCTACTGATTTTTTTACATATCGTGATTCGTCTCCATTCCTGATTTCTACTGACCTTAATTGAATCGTTCCCGTTTCCCTTTCCACCATTTAGAATGGGTGTTGGTGCAGGGTATAGTATGTAGCTAATGTTATGGTGGTGCATATAAATTTTACGTATATAAATCTGCAGCTTATATTGCCTTATAGCTGTATACATCGAATGTAGGTAAAAGTGGCAAGCATGCAAAGGGAAGAAAACCAAAGGGTTATTATTACATTACGTTACTTTTGTGTTATTTCTACATGCACACCGCTCTGATTTACCTTGAAGACTCATTTCGCGTGCAAAAACTGGCAAACAAAAAGGAATATAGAGTAGAGAAAGGAAGCCATTATCGGTAGCTTTAATGGTCGTACTGATGGTGTGGTCGTAAGTTTGAAATAAGGAATCTATATATTTTTTGAGGCGGTGTGCATTATACGGTACGGTGTTTGTGTTGCTTGTTTGAATGGGCCTAAAGACAATGCCATTATTGTTTTCATGTAGGTGTGTACTATGACATATACGGAGTAAAGCTGCTGGACAGGCAATGTGTACATATGAGCAAATATGCGATACTTTGCTCTGTGAAGCAATCATGATTACAACCAGATCCGAATACATTGTATATTTATAGCAGGGTGTATAAACTATATTTGTTTATGCTCTTCTTACCTATGCCCACTTTGGATTACCTCCAAATTGAATGGTTTTCCAGGAGACTGAGGTAAAACAAGAGTAAATGAGCCCATGTGAGTAAAGCCTCGGGTGATTAATTGGATGATGATCTGAGTCGAGCCAATGATAAATTTTAGAATATTAGATATATCCTGAATTATCCTCCTTGCATGCTCTTTCTTTCTGCGTAACTGTAGTTAATACGGTGAAATTGCTGTTTATAGTTTCGGGCTAATTGCTTTTGCTGGGTCAACAGCTTCAAAAACCTCGATATCAGCATCATCAGCGTGTTCCATTTTTAGGCGTTGAAATAGGTCCTGCTAATAATGGGCTCGACTCTTCCGTCTTTCCTTCTTTCTTCCGATACCATTTCTCAGCAAGATTGATGATCGAAACTGTAGTCATTATGGAAGTATAGGAAATGTAGCGAAGCAAGTGCAATTCAAGGTAAACTCGAATGTAATCATGCGTACAGCGTCTCCATCTTCGTTAGAAGTTTTGGATTGTGCGTTGTGCGTAATATTGTTTTTCCACCATTTCAGTAGATATGCATGGAGTCGAGAATAATATGCATAATTCATGCTTCCTCCTTCTTCCAAGAAACCTAGCGAGGAGGTGGATTCTTTTCTTCTCTGGCTAGAAACAAGATAGGGATTGCTAAACAAATTCACCGACTTCATGCATTTTGGCTGTCTGTGTACTTTGTTTTCACTGCGGAACATTAAACATTACCATAAAAATGGCTATGTACCTACCTCCCAAGTTGAACCTGCGATCAATAGTAATCTTGCACATTCAACATTAAAATGTATATTATATTATTATACGTGGAGCAAAAAACAAGACGTAGTTTCAGAACAGGATAACAAAAACTCTTTTAAAGTCGCTGATATTAACATAACCCTCATGAAATGCAATCTCCAAGTTCGATCCAACCTAATCGATTCAATTCCTGGTTACTATAATATAGTCTACTCTTGCCAGAAAACCAAAGCAGAAGTTTGTAAATTGAATCATACGCGTTTGATCATTATACGACGTACAATTGAATAGCTTTCAGTTCCGCTCACACATCATTGAAGATGACATTTAAATTTCGTATGCAGACTACTCTAAAAGAACATGGTTTTACATTTGTCCTCCGCCTCATCCTCATCTCTTGTAGTGACGTAAGAGGAGAGCGAGTATATAGCAATGTCAATGTTAATATTTCGTTGTTACACATTTCTGACAGAACAACAGGCCAAATGGGGCGGGATAGGACACTTTCCTTCAATCCCAACGGTTGGGTGCGGCCAATAAAACCTACAAATATTTACGTTTGTTTGGAAAGGAATGTAAAACCGGGGTAATAATATACAAGGGTAAACACAACCTTTCCGGTATGACTGCACTAAATTCGAAACACGGAACCAAAAAAAGATGAATATATGCGGTCTTGGCTGGCTGATTGAAAATATTGTACTCATAATGCATGTGAGTAACGACGCGTTCAGCCCATTTTTACCTACAAGAATGTGAACCATGGAAAAGGTGAAAGCACACACATAACACGTTGTTATTGCGCTTTTATGTAGGTTTTATATTTTATATAAAGCTATATTGTTGAACTATAAAATTTACTGCCAAGTCTGCATTTAGAAATAAAGATATATCCATCTGCCTAGTAGGTCCGGAGAGAGATATTCACAACACAAAACAGTGGATAGTGAGCAGCTTTCACCGTCACATACTATAAGGGTGTTCCTAGTTTTCAGCCATTTCACTTCACGTAGAAAGATGCTGAATAATAGTAAAATGTACATAAACTAGAAAGTAATGCATAATAAGGATGAACTTTCTGCAGATGTCCTGAAATGTATTGAAACAAGCATAATTTTTCTTTAAATTTGGGGCCAAATCAAGTTTCTGTTTCAGTTCGGTTTCTCGAACGCAGTGGTGCTTTTAGCTATGATTGATTTTATATTCTGTCTTATATTAATTGTTTAAAGAATTCATAGCAGATTTGATAAATCTGGGCTTATCGTTAGTAAAAATGTTCGTATTTACAGATTCTAAGTGGAATTTAGAAGTCAGAAAATTGTTCAACACGACTGCATTATGTTAAGGTTTTTACATCCACAACTATTATTTAAGTAGAGTTTACCCGACGCTCACAGCAGATTCGTGCCGAGTTCCTTTTAAGGTCGGCAGGCCGAGTTGGCTAAGGGTACCACATTGGCCGCTGAAATTCGTTCGGGCCGAAGTTGGCAGCCCGATTCGGTAACGAATCTTCAAGCCTACTTTCAGTTTTCATGCCACCTGTGTGCCAACTAGTTACCGATTGTTGTATGCCAGCTGTGTTGATGCAGTATAAAATGATTGGTATTTCTAATTATTAATTACAAGATTACTAAGATACTTTAATGCACTTTAAAACACAGCAAGACAATTACATTCATACACACAACTTAATAATTATGCTTCTTACCTTTAAATTAGTTTAAAGTATGAAGAAGTGGAATACAAACAAAAGAGGTTTTGTAACACAAGCGCATTTAACAGGTTACATATTAATGGTTAACTAACTAATTAGGAGTTAAGTAGCACCCTGGCAATTGTAAAAACAATGATTCATCTACAATCAAATCAATCTAAAAACATTATTAAGGACAGTCGTACAAACCAAAATACTTTAATCTATGATAACTTACTGTTAAAACTACTCAAATGCACAATCCAAATCTTGAGATGCAAAAATTGAAATTGAATCCAGGAAACTAGTATGAAAGAAACAGGATGTACGATATTCTGATGATCACCCGAAAGATGAACGACGAAAAGATTAAAGTATGACTATGCTGGTTGATATGATATCACAAGTTTTGGAGGGATAAGGATGGTTCTTGGGCTAGGTAATATGCATAAAATGTTCCTGATAGGTTCATGGGTTATGTATAATATACATAAAAAGTTCGTGATGGGTTTATCGGCTAGAAGCTTTCCGGCCGAGGTTGTACCGAATGTTATAATTCATATAGGTTAGAATCGGCAGATTTCTGTAATTCTGCTTTCGGCAAGCATGCGAATTTGTTTCGGCATAACGTAATTCAATGTTACAACCCAATGCCAACTTTTCCACACAGTAGCCAACTCTAAACCGAATCTCTGTGAGCGTCGGGTAGATTATGTAGAAAAGTCTTTCTTCTGTTTACACTGCATTACAAGTGTTTGAATAAAATAACCCCGTAAAGTTTTTGAAAGGTACTAAAGTAGCTAGCTATGCGGCCACGATGAGTGAGCAAATATATCTATGTATGTATATAATACAAAGAATATTGCGTTCTGTTATTTACTCTTCATGATTACTATATCCATTTAGTTGAACCTATAGGCCGTGTTTGGCTTAAGACCAAAGCTTACAAACTCGAACAAGCCCACGTTCTTTCAAATAACTCTTGTCTATTTATTGTAGGCTTTTAAAATAGCCCTGTCTGGATAGGGAAATTAAATAGCTTTGGTGCAAAAAATCATGTTTTCAAAAAGATTACTAACACTTTACAGACCACAAATAGATGAACATTTTCCATACTCAATTCGAACATGTAATGTGGAATTGCATGTGGAAAGTGAAAGTGTGTTTGTGATTTGATTACAATTACGGTAATTCAGACAGATGCAAATATAATTTATGCACATAATTGAGGTTCTGGCTCTGCTTCGTCAGGGACAAAACTGCAAACAAAGTAAACTGTGTGTGGCGTTTATGGGGTTTCGAGAGTTAAGGTACATCACACCACTATATTATGCAAGTACAGCGTGTACTACATTACCACATTAACAGTTGCCCAATCAAATGATGTATATTTTGCTTTCCTCTCTTGCGTCTCTTAACATATCTCATTTCTCTCGTAAGAAGCAAGGCATTTTCCTTTATCAGATTTACTAGGATGCAGTGATCACTACAGCTAAGCTGTAAGAGACAATGACCTTATAACATTCTTGTTCTTTCAAAGCGTTTGGTTGTACATTGTGGTCTTCCAGGCAAGCACTCACCCTCCAAATCAAACGCTGTAAGATTAATCAGCCCTGAAATCTAATCGCTGCTGCTTTTTTTACGAAGGGAAAGGCAAGACAAAAAACAGATAGCAGGAAGGAATGTAAAGACATGTGGCTGTTGTTAGTTGTTACTGCAGATGTAAATGTTATTGATTGCCACCAGCATCGTGTTAAGCTCTTAGTGTCGAGAACAGTCAAGAAATGACCAATCAGTGGACTTTGCCCTCCTATTCAGATTTACCACATTACGTACACAAAGCGTGTGACTTGGCCAAATGTGCCACGCCAGACTTCACCATATGGATGTTTGGCGTAACTTCTTTATCACTAATTCTGATCATGCAATTTGCCAAAAGCAGGAAGGGAAAGGGGCTAAAAATATCCTCACCACCACGTATCAAGGAACGGAATGTACACATAAATATTTCAGTGAGATAGATAATAATATGCCTACCAGACCAGGGTATGAACGTCCACGTGGGCACTCTATAGGAGAAAACTGTGAATCTGGTCCGGTAAACTGAGAATATTTTTTGTGCTCCTTGCTATATACGTCCATACGTACACTTCTGGCAAATGACTCTAATCCTTGAGGTAATTTTTATGCTTTTACTAACAACTTTGTACTTTTTCCTTCTTTATTTCCTTCTCGGCTTATGGTGATGTCTTTTGAGGAAGAATGTTCCGCACTCTACCTTCCTTGAGTACACGCATTGAACAGGAAGACAGTATAATGGGCATCAAATTGAGGCCCGCAGTTTCCCCCAAACATTTGTGCGTAACTAAACTTTTTGCTACTCGTGTGTTACAGTTATACGCATTTCTCCGAAAATAACTTTTATATATCGGTGGATGAGGTCAACTCTGCAATGTTAAGCTTGCGTTTGCCCTCAGTAGAAAACTCGATTGGGGCAATGTGGTAAACCTGCACAGCTCCGATGTATTTATGTAAACCGATTTCTTGTTGAAGTTCATTTTGAAGGTGATATCGGGACAGAATTTTTCTTTCTAAATGTTGGATGTTAATGTGCCGATATCGATATACATGTACACATTTGGCTAACTTACATTCAAATTTAAAAGGTTGCCCTACAAAACGTATTCTACTAATTCCACCAACCTTTTTGGGAAAGAATGGAACCCTGCTGTTTGTTTTGCTAAAAATACTCGCAAGTTATCGGCCTTCAGCCGTCATTTAAGCACACATGCACTTCTATTTGTTGGGCGAGGTGGGTGTGGATGTTTTCTCCGGGAGAGAACTCCTAGAAATTTAGATAAGCCTCCCTTCCACGAAAAATACACGACATGCAGATATATTTTTTGCAATTACTTCAGGCAATAAAATATATTTTTCATGTAATATAATGCCATTAAGGATTTATATGTGCAAATCCAACTGAGTGCAAAAACCCATCACATCAATACTTATGTTTTCGCTAATGGTGGGGGTGGGAAAGGAAAACGTCAACTTCTTCCGGTCCAATTTCATGAAAAATCTTCGTTTTTCACCCAAAAAGCCAAAAAGGGAAATTGGGTTAAGGCTAACGAAAGAAAATGTGCAGAGTCTATATACCCGGGGTCCATGTTGTATTTATGAAATTAGTTTTGAGTGGAAAATCTGTCAGAATAAGAATAGCACGTATACAATCCATTCAGCCACTTACTTATGTATGTATATAGGCTATAAAGGGAAGAAGCAGGTAGCTCGTAACATTACTCTTCCATATCAATTTGGATTTCGATACCTATATATTCCTTTATGTACAGCTCTTTTTCGGCTTGCTTGCTGTTTTGGAGAAGGTCGAATTTATTGATGTAACAAAAACACGAGAAACTGGTGCATTCACTTGGAGCATTACTGCACGATATGAAAAAAGGAATTGTTATTGTACAACAACATACTTTTTATCAGAGGAAAAGCTGGTCCCAAAATTAAATACCTTATATACCCACCCAAAACACAACACAAAATGTTGGGAAATGTTGTTTTGTGTGCACATTCTAAAGTTGTATTCTCAAATTCCACCTTCCCGCACAACATGGTCGAGTCATAAAAACGGTTCATTTATACGTAATAATGACAAGTTTTGAGGAATTTTTAGGAAGGGAAACGAGCATGTTTTTGTGATTATAGTCAGTTTTCTATTTCCCAAAAGTATCTTACACACTGTTTAATACAAACTAGGCGATTTTTTTATGGAAAGTTAAGGTCTTTTTAGTAAATAATGGGAGGTGGTGAAAGAATCAGTTTGGTCAAGTGTAGCAAAGAAATTTTTTCTGTGCTACACAACTAAAACTCTTTCCTTTTCAGAAAAACGAGTAGAGAAGGGAAAGATGGAGCACAGAGGAAGTTGCAATGAGAGTGTTTTTCTCTCCTTACTCCAGCATTCATGGCAGTTTTATATTACCCATGTATATTTAACAAAGGGGCACATTACACGCATTCCCTAGCTGCTCCTTCCATCTTCTTCATTGGCTTTTAAGATTGGATGAAAAAGAAGCATCAATTGCAACGCAACACAGAGGTCATACACTCATGCTCACACACAAATGGGAAGAATAGAGTACAAGAAGATTGAAGGATGTACAACACATTATATACACGTTTTGCTCATGTGTTTAATATGATGTTATGGACATGTACGATGGTACGATGGTGTAGGGCCCTGGCCTATGCATAAAGAAAGGTCTGGATATTTGTTCTTGTAAAGTGTTGGAGTTTTTAAGGGTAATGATATCAAAGGGCAAAAAAAGGGTAAAATTCAGTGCAGCAGCAGAGACCAGCAGAGCATGCATATGGCCTTGCTTTAGATGAAAGCAGAGTCCTTCTTTCTCTTTTCATTCCCGTTATTTGAGACTTGACTGGACTTGGGGAGTCATAAGAGGAATATTGTCAGCAGATAACGTGGCCATTCAAGTCAGATTGTATTTTGATAACTTGCAGAAAAAACCTGGAAAGCGTACATTTGTTCATTTTGCTACGTTAAAAATACCCATTTCACATTCCATATTCCATGAATGTAAGAATTACGAATGTACATAATGTATAATATCAAAAAACACATTGTACATGCCGTCCTCAGAACAACTTTACAGCCATGGGATATGCTATGAATGAGCATAGAAATAAGCAGAGTAACTATTGCTTTCGACGAGAGCAAGGATATTTTTCGGTTATAATATTTGAGGCGAGGCAAGAGAAAAGAGGAAAAAGTAAAAATAAGGAAGAAATCTTGAGCATTCCGGGTAATTTTCCTTTCCTCAGTGAAGCGAAACGATTTTCATGTGTTAGGAAAGTGCCTTTCTACTCCAGACGATCTAAATTGTTCAAATAAGGTTTTTCTTCCTTTCTCACTCTTCCCCTCGTACATACATTTCCCCATTATGAAAGGGGAACCCACATAGGTATATACGGAATTGGGTTAAACTATTTTAACAAACCAAAAAGATATCTTTCAAGCTGGTCCCAAGCACTATTCCCCGTAAAAGACTCATTCACTTGTGAAATCTCCGCAATGTGTTCGGAGGTTGAAAAAGTTGAAGTGACCAACCATATCTAGTGTCCAATTTTTTTCCCATTCAGGAGGAAGGGGAGGCTTGTATATGATTTTTAATAAAAATACATGAAATCTTATATTATTATTACATCCAATTCGAACGGGATTCTCTTCATCTTCCCCCCAACGACTATGATGCGATTGTACGAATGTACATACATTGAAGCACGCACTTCCACGAAGAACACGTCGTGTATCAATGATAAAGTTGAGTGACTTTCCCATGATGATGATCCTCGGTCGGATTTTTATTTAATTTTAAGTCTAAAAAAGTAGTGGATAATGCTCTGTCCAAGCTGCGCTGATGTACTTTCACTTGAGTTATGGATGAAAATAAAACCTACTCGTTTATTTCATGTTATAACAGGGGCAAAGTACAGTCGCGTATGTTACAACGTTGGCGATATGATAATCTTGTATTTTGTGTTTCGTTATTATTTTGCGCAGAAACTCCATTATGGCTCTTACTTCACATCGCGCCTATCAAAAACGAGCGGGATGTGGTTGTGCTCTTCCTTCTCACTTTTCGCGACATTACTGCTCTCAAACAACCCATCGAGGCAGAGGACTCAAAGGGGACGAGTACGCTTTACAGTAAGTTCAAATGAAATAAGAAACTTTCCTAATGCAGTTTCAACAACCTGCTTAATTTCATAAGCACATTATGATTATGCTGAAAATGCGCT
This sequence comes from Orchesella bifasciata, assembly GCA_034697805.1. NCBI lineage: Eukaryota > Metazoa > Arthropoda > Collembola > Entomobryomorpha > Orchesellidae > Orchesella > Orchesella bifasciata. Next base: position 5,358 of record JAQGAP010001919.1, on the reverse strand, counting down.
TGAAAACTTCTCACAGAGAGAGTCATCCTCATAAAGAGTATCGACTTCGTGTATACATTTTTACAAACCGTAAAATTTTACTGCAAACAAGAGTTTGACTTGACTTGAAATGTGAAATGATTTGATATAACTTAATCTCCTTGTTTTCATCATATAGGTCTCAGCAAATTCGCAAAACTGGCTCGATCTGTCACCCGCAGTCGTTCAGTCCTTGCTTCTCAATTTTCATCGCATATCCCCGTAGTAAAGGAGACTTCCAAGCAGTCCAATCTTGCTCATGTATGTACATGTATAATAATCTTGTTGGTGATGAAAGTACATTAATTATTTATACCACTAATCTTTCTTTTTTCCGGATGGAAGAGTGCTAATTAAATATTACAGAACATGAATGAAAATGATCGATTTTTTTTTACTTTCCCCATATATTTTCAAACTGTTAATGGTGTTTGGTTTGTTTCTTCATTATTCTCGGGTTCATCTTTCTCGAAAAAAAAACGGTGTGGACAACAGATGATGAGCCTGAATGCCGATGTCTTGCCGCAGTACCGTCAAGAAGCACCAAAAACTCCTCCGCATATACTTCTCCATTATTGTGCCTTCAAGGCGATATGGGATTGGGTAATTCTCTGCCTGACTTTCTACACAGCTATAATGGTGCCCTACAACGTTGCCTTTAAGAACAAGACATCAGAGGATGTGAGTCTCCTCGTCGTCGACTCCATTGTGGATGTCATCTTTTTCATTGATATAGTTCTCAATTTTCATACTACTTTTGTGGGACCTGGTGGTGAGGTTGTCTCCGAACCCAAAGTTATCCGCATGAATTATTTTAAGTCTTGGTTCCTCATTGATCTCCTCTCTTGCCTTCCTTACGACGTGTTCAACGCATTCGACCATGATGAAGACGTGAGTTCACTTTCTTTCACTCTTTTGCTACTATACTCTCACTTTCGAAACACAATGCATAATGCTTACATAGAAGTTCTAGCCACTAATGCTCAGCTTTGCGTGTAGCTTATTCTTTTTTTCGACTCCGTTATACTCGACTTTTTTTTTACAATCTTCTTTGCTTGTTCGCTTCACTACTAATTATTTATGGTGTGCTTGGCACATTTAGCTCACCACGGGCATACATCGGTTTCAGATATAAGTAGGTGCGTACATACATCGATTCATTATTACACGGACTCATTTTGTAGGCATTCAAGTTAATTCATGACAATTTCTGTATGAATAGGCGTATTTCTCCAATTCACATTTCAGCAGTTTTTATTCATGTTTTTAACGAGCATGAATAGTCACACTTCAAAAAGGACGTTACACGTCCGTACAAAATGCTTATATAACAATTGGACTCAAATATGGATAAAGAATCAATGAGCCGCTTTTATAGGATGAGACCAACTACTGGTGTACACAAGGATTCACAATTCAATTGTGGTCGCATGAGCTCTTTAGTATTCATTCCTTTCTCCAACACCACTACAGACTCTGCTTTCAAGCTGAAATCTCGTCGAGTGCTTTTGATATACATACACAAATGATATCAACATTTCCTGGTATTATTACCACTTTAATTCCACTTGTGAGGAAAAATAAACTTGCAAACAATTCTGTTTCCTCCTCTTCTTTCTTTTTCATTAAGCTTCTTAAAAGAGTTTTTCCGAGATGCATATCGCATCTCTCTTAATTTCACGAGGAAAATTTCCAAATAATAAAAATCCAATTGGCCTGATTCTTTCTCTATTTCCTCCTACTCGTGCTTCTCTGGAATGGAGCACAGTACAATGTCCTGTATATATTATAGGAAACGTAACTTTGCTCATGGCTTTTGGCTCATTCACTCTCCCCTTTCTTTCTTTCCCTTTCGCTTTCCTTCTCTCAGCAAGTATTTTCTCTTTCTCACTCACTCCCAGGAGAGTCCTCTTTCCATTAACCTAACTTAACACATTAAAGCATTGAATGAATAAAACTGGGTGAAAAGGAAGTTGCTCCGTAAGAAGTTATTAAGACTCCACCCGGGATCCAGAAAAAGAAGTCTTGTGTACTTATGTATATGTTACGTTACGATTTAGGTATACATTTTTAGTTGGTTGGGAAAGTTAACTTAATAGCATTCTTAGTAATCATGTGTAATACTTGATACGGCATCGCATTAGGCATCGTATATTCCGAGAGGTGACCGTCTTAATGTCTTTACTGCGATATAACAGTCCAGTTCAAAATCACTCAGTATTTTACGAGAGACTCTTTCGAAGACGAAAAAGAAGAAAGAATTGCTGTGTAAGCTAAGTATGTTAGAATGAAAAGTTGTGTTTGGGAAGATAAAAATACCTTTTTTTCTCCCGTCGTCCTCTTCCTCCTTTCACATTATATAAGTATGAAAGTCCTTTTTCCTCTCTTCATTGGCAAGGACTCTGCTAGATGAATTGGAGTTTACGACCTTTTTTCTTTTCTACCGCTTTCTATATTATAACACGTACAATGTATACTCCATTCCAAACGTATTGATGCTTAATAGCCTAATACATAGATATGTTTACAGAGGAACTGTCTGGTTCCTTCTTAGCCCCGTTTCTCACACTTTTGTCTGGCTTCGTAGAGAATCATTCCTTATATAATTTTTGCCCTTAATCTTGTATCTTCTACTACGAGCAAGCAGCTCAAACCTGCATCTGTACAAACTCATTTCCTTTTGTGAACGAACGCAGATAAAGCTTGAAGATCGTGTATTACATAGTTTGTAAGCACGAAGAAAGAAAAAAAAAGTCGAACTAGGGCAACTTGATCAGGGAAAAAGATCTGTTTCATTAATTTACTCCCATGCGGCTGCATTCAAGACTCCTGAAGATCTTCCACTTCTTTTCAAGTTCATACAAACAAAGAAATCCATATAAATTATTGTACAAATACGTGTTTAGAGGCTAACTATACCTAAATTAGAGAAACATATACGCTATGTTAGTTTGTATGACTTGTGAATTTAGCAATTGATACATTAGTCTGACTGAGCACTCAATCTTGGAAAAAAACAAGAGTTCTTATGTTGTTAATTTGTCGCTCTATGCACCCAATTTGATAATGCGTAAAGGCCTTAATTGCATTGGGACATTTGGAGACTTTACAAGTTTGTCTTAATATTGTCAAATAAAGTGGATTGATGAGGAGTTTCTATCAATATATCTCTCCGTCGGAACTTTACATCAGTATCTCGAGTTTCTTTCTTGTCATACATTATAAAAGTACATCCGCTTTGGGATATGGATGGCATGGAGCTTTCTGACTAACGCTCCGGCATTTTTATGTCTGGCAGGCTGTATAATGAGGAAAAGTAAATGAAAGGGAGTATGATGGGATCCGGGACTTTTATGGAAATTTTGGCTTCTAGCTATGCAAATGTTATTTCTATGAAAGTCAAGATAGGCAAAGTACCTAGAGAGGCACTGAGGGTATTTTCCCACAGACGGTTTTATATCTCCAGATGAATCTGTAGATATATTAAGCTTATTTTTCAAAGCGATGGCTGGCTAATGCGTATGTGAAAAGGACGAGCAAGAAAAACATCATCCTCGTATGTAATATGATACTTCACATTATACGATCCCGATAAAGCCGTTATGTATAATAGTTATCGACGAAGACGGCTATAGAGAAACATGATGGAATGGGAAATGCCACCGGCATTTTATAGCACTTATATCCATAACACGGTCACAACAGCTCAGTCTTCTTTTGTTTGGCATTGTCATCTCTAAACCTTTTTTCGAAATATTGGGCCATTACCCCACGAATAGGTGTGTAAAAAACGCACCGCGAAAGAAAGGCAGAAAAAACTTGAGAGTTCCTTTTGCCGTTCGTGTCTCTCTGTCTCTTTCACTTGGTTGGTCTTGGTCTCCATCAGAGAACGTTATATGATTTTTATGTTTGGGTAGGACTTGATAGGATCTAATGCAATAAGAGGAATATCCGTAATATGACTTCCACTTACATCAAGAGTGATATGTGTATTTATTGCTCCGTCTACGGCATAAACAAGCTCCCAAGAGAGCTCTTCCAATGGCCCATTTTCACTGAATGAGCAAAACAATATGCTTCATCTCTCTTTCGTTCGGGCTCTGACAATCAGTTTACTTTCACCATACATAAAAATCATAGATTCGCAACCTTCATAAAATGCATTTACGCTCTTCTGATACACAACATAAAGCGTACACATGTGTATTTTGCTTGGTAAATACACCGATACGGCCTGGCTGGATAGAACATAATACGGTAAATCATTTCCCTTATAAGAATATTCGTCTTCGGCATTGACTTTTATTATTTTTGTGAAAACGGATGTCCCATTTCATATATATTTTTGTTCTTGTATCGTTGCAAAGTACAAGTTCACTTTGTGATCGTATAAGGTACAAATCATTCATTCTAAATGTCCATTAGCTACCTCTTAACGCATGACAATTTTTTGTGTGCTTCCTTTTGACACAAGTGACACCAAAGTTAAAGTATCATTATTTATTTTGAAAAATTGTATAAACGTATAAACTCGTACACAAAAATAGGAATATGGAGAGCTAATCAATAAACAAGGATGTTTTGTAAACATCCAAATGCGTATAAATGTATCCCGTTTAAAAAAAGATGATATTCAGTGGAACGAGGGAATATGATACTACTGCATGGTGTACTTTACCAATAATAAGAAGAAACGCGAAAGAAAGAAACTGTTCATTTTTCATTTGGAGAAAGCAGCTCTTCCTTACATTTTACTGAATACTCGAGCAGTCAAGGAAGTTGATCGTCTATTCCAAAATGGTATCACATACATATATCTCCCTAATGTGTATTGGAGTATACAATACAATTGGTTATGTACAATACGAAGAGAAGCTATCTGTTTGCTACCTAAAAATCACCAAAATCGTCTTTCCTTATACCAATGGAGTTACAGTACAACACAGAGAGTCCCAGTTTCTTTGAAACTATAAGTAATGCTTCGTTGAAATAGTACAAAGAATATATTATATTATAGTTGATAGTTGGCTTTTTCCTTTAGAGCTGGACAATGTTTTCATCCTATACAATGAATGTATCAACCATCAAGCTATCAAAGGTATATACTGCATGAAAATAAGTTGCAGTCACTGCCTATAAAATGTCTGGAGATTGTATATGGATGGATGTAAAAAGATTCGTTCCCAAGTAGGTAGAGTATCTTTCTCCGGCCAAAAAAGCATTCTGGCCATAACGTGCTCTGACGGCGGCGGAATAACTTGTGTACGGTTATCAGTACTCAGAGCACGACACTTAGGGCTGCTCAACTCAACTCAAGTTCCATGCTTTCTGACTTTCCCT
>JAQGAP010001918.1:0-17326 GCA_034697805.1 Orchesella bifasciata | reverse complement strand
ACATCGTCCAATTGGATGGGCAAAAAACGATGACTGTGATATTGATACCATATTGTGCATTTATGCACTCACGCGCATTAATCTAGGAAGAAAGGCCCAACCCAGCCCAGAATTTGTGATGTGGGTCCTCAGAATGATTGGCTGTTCTTCAAGTCCGTCCTATTGAACTCTTTACGCAGCTATTTATATATTCCTTTCTTTTGCTAACAATGATGCATGAATAACGATCTTATGTAGAAGAATACGCGTTGCATACAAAATGATTTTTGTATGTTGGAGGGGTCGGCGTTAATATTTAAAATGATCAGGAAGTCCTCATAATTACTCATCTGCAATGATCTACACAAAATTGGCTAAATTCTCGTTAGCTTTGAAAAATATGAACCTTTCTTGAGATTTTCACCAATAGTGTAACCTCTTTCATGTTGCAAATAGGTTAGGAACACGTATGTTATAGGAATTTGACTCGAGCTGATTGAATGAACTTGCTATGCGCGGCTGCAACGTGATAATAATGTGATCAGGTTTACATTTAAAGGTGTTTTACACTCATCTTCGATTTTCTTTTGTTGCTTTCTGAATCAATGTTGTGTTATGCATCATTGGCAAACCCACAACTGAAGAATTGTGGAAGGATAACTTTTTGAGCATAATCCAATACACAACATAGGTTCTGTAAAAAAAAGTTTTTGTAAGACTGGTATCTGGACTGGTATTGAGCCCGAGCCAGCATAATATTTTGTTCACGTCATCATTATCATCATATTCTTTCCTTTTGACTTCTTTCATGAAACGATGACCCACACTGCAAAAAAAAACTAAGACTGAATGCTATTTACTACATGGTCACCACCAACTGACCCAAAAACCGGATTGACAAGGAGAATATTTTACACACATGTGAATATATATATATATTGTGCATCTCTTGTTGATTTGTCGACCGACGGACTATGATGATGGTGATGATGACCGAAATTTTCAAAGAATTGTGTACATTTTTTCCACTTATTCTTCGTGCAATAATGTAACCTGTAATCCAACTACCACCTTTTAAACATGTTTCTTCATATTAATTTTGTGTATTTATCTAAATACATCGGATGGATGGATATAAGTATGCATGCATACGTGTGTGTATGAATGAATATTAAAATGATAACGTTACTGGCTAAAGTTCGAGGTGAGGATGGCTGCTTTTCAGTTTGGATGGTAAATTTGTTGAATTTAATACTGGGAGTGTAAAATAGTGAAAAGAGATGAGGTGAAACAAGTTGAGAAATTACTTTTATGTCCGATGCATCCCAAATGACCTGAATAGCGATGAGTGTGTAATAATAATGAATCAAAGACATTCTTTCTTGTGAATAACGAGAGATAAAAGTCCGTACGAAAATCAGGTTTCCATTTTTCTCTCAAATTCCATACTACTACCAGCAACACCACCACCACCATCGTACCAATTTCTACTAATTTTGTGTGAAAGCAATGCAAAATCTGATGACAGTAGCAAGTAGGCCCAGTAATTGCGAATAAATACTCACAAAATGTATTCAAAAATATTTATCATTTTTAATACAAAAACAAACACTTTTAATCAACAATGTTTATAATGAACATGGTCTTCATATATAATGTAGTACTCGCGGTAACAGCTCCAAAAGAATACGTGTATTTTAGTTTGGAACAATAATGTAAAGCTTTTGGAGAGAAATTTTTTCAACAAAAAAAAACTTGCATCTCGTTATCAAGGGCATCTTTTCTTACAGTGTCTAAGGATATCATCATTCGTACGTTTTCCATCATCCAGAAATATACGAACACACACAGTCAGTCACTCCTTCATTTCTGCAGAAGTAATATATAAACCCTCTACCATATGAAGCAAGATGGAAAAGATTAAATTTTTTTGGCTGTTTTCTTTACGTGCATATGTTACATCACGAAATAAAATAAAAACAAACTCCCAAAGAACAGAGTCTAGTAACAACAATTGAATAATAACAACAATGAACAACTTGTGATAACAAATAATAACAATAACAATCAGTTGTGCAAACTACATAGGTAAAACAGTTCCGATATTATATAACTATATAAAAAAATCCCCTCACATTCACTCAAAAATACGATTCAGTCAATCAATCAGTCCTTTTAACCACAACACGCATCATCCGTTCATACTCATTTTATCATTCATGTGAATCATACTTTGTCTTCCATACGCATACATACATACTTACTATAACTAAAGTATACTAACAACAAGTTGTAAAAATATAGTTTGAAATGTATTATATATTATTTGCAATTTTCATGCTTACTCGTCTTCGGACAAACCTGAACTAGTTACAAAAAACACCAAGTGTGGAAGTTGTAATGCATCGTATTTTTTCAAATATATTATTCTTTCCGGTTTATAAAAATCATAAAATGTCTTCTCTTCTCCATCCTTATAATCTGGCCGTTGTTTGACGAAACGTATTTAAGAAACTAATGCATTAATGTTGTTGTTTGCTCCAGAAATTTGTAATTTAATTAGAGGTTAGGGACATCCTTGCAGACATAGCGTTTCTTACAGTCTCCGCCATTTGCTTTGTGTGCAACAGCGTCTTGGAGTCCTCTCACAATATCTTCATACTTGGGGTTGACGGAAATGAATCTAAAGATTGAAAAATAAATAAAAAATTCATTAATCAGCATCATCATTTCATTCTTCTTTATCATCATTAGAAAGTTTTTTGTCTGGCGCATCATCTGCATGCATGTATTACAGCAAGTGGAAGCGGAAGCTTGACTAGTTTTGAAAAGCACACAATATTTGGGGATGATCATACTAATACTTGTTTGCTTTCAATTGCTCAATTTGTTAAAGACTTTTGTATAGTTTGGTGCTATGTTCGTAGCAAATATGCCCATAATGTATGTATACCATGCTAAATAGTAATTACCTGAAAATCAACATGATTTCGTGAGACTGTATTGGCATTGGCACAGGATTGAGTTTTTTGTATGCATTTTTATAAGCCTACCCGAAGCTAATCATGGTTGGAGTTGGAGTTGACTTAGGAAAAAATTAGTGTTGCCGGAGGTTAATAAAGCACAATCAGTTGGTTAATGATGAAAATATGCAAGAGAGATATTTCAAGTTTCTACTAAAAACTTGAATCTATAATTAATGATTTTTGAATGAAAAGAAAGCTTGTGGCAGACAGATGAAGCTTTAGAGTGTCATGTCATGAGTGCATGCATATGCATTATTAGTGCATTTTTGACTTTGTAATTGTTAAGCTTTGTACTAAATGGTGTGAAAAGTCAATGAGCTTTGGACCTCAAAAAAACCACAATGGCTCAACCGCAAAAATACAGCAATAAAAATACAAATTCAATGTCTTTGTAACTGGGCCTGAGTATTTTTAAATTTTCGACAAATATATAACACCAATACATTATTTTTGCGGACACAAAGATATTTTTCATCCGTAAATGACAAAAAATATTATAATATTTGTATGAACAGAATCTGTACGCCACAACCTGACGGAAGTCGAATAATCTATTGATTAAAGTCATGATATCGGCATGAGCTTCACTGACGCATGCACTGCGCAGTACCCAAGTATGCAAGGCGTTACATGACATGAATCATGCCTTAAATGCAGGCATACTATAATCATCCGTCAACATGCTAAACTCCCACTCTACTCTGTATCTTTCGGAAATACGGATTTTCTGAAAAGATATCTATGTAATGAAAGCACGTGCAGGGGGCTGCGGTGTAATTGCATATAGATATTGCATGTTACTTATTGTTAGTTTTTAGCAAGTAGAATATACTACACTCGCTTCACTCTCATTCTCATCAAATGAAAACCTAATCTTAACAACTTTCCTCCTCTATGGATTGTACGATATTTGGTCAATATGATGTTATGTGGAACATTAACGGTAAGTGAAACTAAAATTCTTTAAATCTCATCAACACCGAAAAATGTTTTAGGTTGGTGATTACATTAGCAAAAAGTACAAAGTGGAAATGCCGTGTGACATTCAACTGTGTGATGATGAGGCAAACATTCATTAGGAGCTAGGGAAAATTTATGAATATTGATATGGAGAAGAATGAATTACTGATTTTTCACAAAATGATGATTGATTTTTCAAATGCCCCGTGTTTCATTACGGATCTAGAATTCTTGAATATTCACTAGCATGTGCACCCAAATGCATACATGATGAGTATAAGCTATTATTCTCTCCTGATTTTTACTTTCCAACATCCTGTTCATGCATCAAACTATGAATGTTATCAGCATCTTAAACAAAGGAAATCGTCACCTCACTGTCATGCCAGGTACCAAAGACAGACAATCCGCACGCAAAGTTACCCTGTTGCATTTGGTATTCATATTTCACTGGTTTACTTTTCTCATTGAAATTGATAATACACAGTGAGCCAGTGTAAACAGAGTAAACACCTCATTCAGGCTCGTTGTTACTCTTCAGCAACACGGTAATTACGTTAAGGAGTGTGAATAGGCATTTACAAAGTTCTCAAGATCTGTCAAGCCGACTAATGTCTGCAGTGTACTGCTGCTAATGCAACTTCCTCCATTTTATGGGATAGAGGATAGTAAATAAAACGTTTTGTCCGACATTACCAGCCTTATATGCACTTGAACTGAAATGGAAAATATATAATAATAAAAATTATACTAATCACACCACAGCTTGCAGTAGTACCATATAGCTTATCTATATAGATAATATGGGCATGCAGATTACATGTGTGTATAGGAAATTACTAAATTATCCTAATATTTTCATTAATAAGCTATATACAAATAGCAGTGTGTACATGTTTATGTTTTGTTGAAAGTAATATGTTATACAGCAAACACGTTAGCTTTGAAAATGAAATGGAGGGTGAATCTAGGTGAATTTTTAGCAGCTTGGTGAAATACGATTGAAACAAAAGGTAAGCAAAAGGTCACCAAAGATCGCATGCTCTTCTCATGCACGCACATGAAATTGTGGTAAAAATGCCGAGTTGCATGAAGCCAATGGCCCGATGGCATAGAAAAGAAAATTTGCTAGAGAGCAAGAAGGATAAATAATCGTGCTCAAGTCCACCCACTTCAGGTTTTTAAGTAAATATAAACGAAACTGAAGTACTAAACAAGTGGTTTTACTTTAGCGGAAGAGTAAGCACTCGAACGAAGCGCTATATATGTTACAGATATCAATGTAGGAACATGGGATGATTTCGAACTTGCATATAATCGTCTGTCAAAGGGTATAGCAATTTGGATGATAATGAAACGATTTTTGGAGGAACTTAATTCTCTTTCTATATCATAGAAGGATCATCGTCTAATCTGTATTGCAGATCGTTCTATTTGCGTTGCAATACGAACTTCCGTTGTTTTTGTATAAAACAACTTACAATCAGTCATGTTCAAAAAAACAGCAGTAATAAGTGACTTTATAACAATCAGCAGTGAGTCCAGATTACGTTACCTGTAAAAGTAACGTAAACAGAAGACCATTTCACTGTCTGACTGTGAGAATTGGCTATGACCCAGGAACCAGAGAGAAAGAATTTATCATCAGTTTTCTTCTTTCCATTCATCAATTTACTCCTATTCTTTAGCATGTAGACATACCGACGCGTTTCAAGTTTCAAACAACTTGTTTTTTCCTCATAAGTATTCAGATGATGTTCCTTAATTCAGTTAGCAGGGTTTGACCATTTAAATTATTGTCGACGGACGGGGACTCGTGAAAAATGAGTTGAGCATTCTTTCATTCCATTCCCTTTGATACCTATCAACATTTAGGTAATGGTAGGGTTGCCTTTGCTGAACTTCAACTTGGCAAATAAATACAAACTGTCATGTCATTTGTACACAGGGACAGTTCTTGTCCTTTCCCAGCAAAATTAAAGTCAGTTACAAAATGTGTCACAGAGAAGAATTGACGAAGCAGGACATTGGATTACAAATCTGCTGATCCGATCTTTAAGGTCTTGAAGCCTTTTTTCTCATCGAATCCAAGTGAAATCATAGTTCTTGACGATTATGCGATTGACCAAAATGAACAAGTGTGGGCTGCCACTAAGTACACGTCATAATACAAGATAACAGTCTCTATATAATCGCCTCTCATTCAAAGTCTTATATTAAACAGGACCACTACCACACACTTGTATCTTGTATATCATCATACTTGTTCCTCAACATCAGACTCTTTACGATTGTATTCGTATACTATAACCTATTATCAATTATAACATACCCCCATCAAATATTTTTGTAGGCAGATAGAGAATGATGATGATGACGATGACAATAACCAGTCAGACAGTCAGCCAGCCTAGCCATACCATAATAGAGAAAGCTAACGGAATAAATTTTCAACTCCTTTGCATGGCCCCCCTCACCTTTCCATACGATATCCCAATTCAGGCTTTTAATAATAGACTTATGATATGAACAATTCAGCATTCACTCAGTCATACAAAAAATTACAGACACGAGGGGAAAAGTTGCACACTTTGCATATCACTGTACTATGTAATAGAGTCAGTGCCTTCTTGTGTAATATTTGCATTTTTTAAAGGATTACATTGTATTTGCATTCTTCCTGATCATCAGCCGATTTGTCTCTCAACTCAAAATTTATTATGACATGCTCCTATCCTATACTGCTGCTGCTGCTGCTGCTATTATCGACGGAAAAAAGAAAGCGGAAAATTAGCGTTGAGCTTGCATGCTTTGTTGTGTTTTGTGTTGAGACAAGATATGAAATGATATTTCATGCCTTATTCATAGATCATGTAATTATACTGCTCAACACACGATAACGTCAAAGTTCGAAGGGACAATGTCATAACGTGCTCAAATATTGTGAACCGGCTGACACTGACTAAAGACATTTTTGGGGTTTGATTAGAATCTTTTGCATTTTAATATGCTTATAATTATAATCAAGTTGTCATATGTCTGACTTTTCTTTTGCTGAATGATCCCTCAAATTATACCTTTTGAAAGATTGTCAATTCAACCTTAAAAGTTGGAAGAAATGTTTTGTGCACAGGTCATGAAAGGTTGACGTTTTCATTTACATTTTGCTTTCTCTCCGAGATGCACTATTCCCATAATTTGGAAATGTTTATTGCATTGAATATGAATGTGAATTGAGGTGACTTATTGCCACTAGCTTCAACAGTCCCTTTTCTTATTACAATTAGCCTGGCCCGATTATTTTTTTGCTGGCACATTAAACCCAACTCAAGTTGCATAAGATGCTAGACCCTACTGTCAATATTTATGCGTAGTAGTTGGATGATCTCTAGACAACTCACCCAAGCCTTTATGGGCATCACACACCATATTAGTATGATGCATCCATACTGAGCGTGATATAATCATGTAATAAATGTAATACAAAATGTTGTGCTACTTTACACCAAAAACACACATTTGTGGTTCACCTCTGGTATCAAATATGCAATCACATAATATAACCCAAAGGACTGAGAATATAGTACAATGGTTCCTACACCTTGCACCCCGTATAAAACGGTGAGGTGATGTGATGCTCCCAAGTAAGGCAAGGCATGCAGTACAGCAAGTTGATATTGATACATGCATCTCACGAGGATGAAAGAAAAGAAGGATAGTTTTTGGCAAGCAAAAAACTTGCAAAGCCGGCTTTTCCAGGGGGCATGTCGTAATCGTCATTTTCTTTCATAGGATATACTAGTAGGTACCTGAATATGCAAGTTTGTATATAGTATGTACGTACAAGTTGATGCAACACACAACCTGTGAAAGCAAGTAGGAAGATCAACTGACCCTAACGGATTCTCCGGCATGCATAATATGGCATACATAAATGATGGCAGAGCCAAAAACCAAGTCAATAAGGCAAGTTAAGAAGCCAACCCAAAAAGAATCTTTTTACGATTATCTTTATGCAAAAACCTACAAAAAGAACGGTGGTCTTTGTCTACTACTACTTTGTAACAAAATGAAACGAGAAATAATAGTATGGTCAAAAGGGCTTAAGCTCTGGTGTTAGAATAAGAATGCATTCTTCCTTCTGCTTCTTGCAAAATGAGAACATTCAAAACGATTCCTTCAGATGTACTACTGGTGCATACATCTTCTTGCAGACATTCTCTGATTTCATCATACTTCACCTAACTTTTTTTTGCTACAAAACCGTGAGTAAGCTCACATCTGCATCTGGCTCATTCACTACTCGTAAGCTTGATATTAAAATTGAATGTTTGGATTGTTAAAGGGCAGCAGGCCATCATCAAATCTCAGCCATCTCATCCTTTCTTCGTTATAATCATACCTAATATTTTTGAATGAAGCTCTGTTTTCACTCAATTTGTTTCCCTTGTTTAAAGAAAATATTTGATGTGGCTAGTCAAAATACGGGATGATTTATGGGTTTGGATTATTGTCTGTTGATTGGGCCTTTCAAATCCTTTCTTTAAATTAATTTTTGATACTAATCTCTTCCTCATCCTGCTTTCCATTTTTACTCAAATCGAACAAAACACATCTTTGTCCAAATTATCAGTCTGATATTCAAATAGCAATGGAAAGTGATTGGTAATTTGAATACGATATTTTTCTGAAAAAGTCGATATTCTGTTGTTAGTTTAACGAACTGAAAGCTTTGTTAAGAATTATTCTGCACTACTCATCAGAATTTGGAAAACGAAACCATCTCAATTTTAGATATCTATAATTATGTAGAAGGTCATTCTTCTGAGTCATTCTTTCTCGAACTGAAGTAAAATATTTAAAATTTGCAACAGAAAAATCAAATTGTTTATAATAATAACGGCACATGTCATAAATTAAATATATTGGCTGGTACTTGCTTTGTGACATTGCATTGTATTGAAAACGAAATGCGTGTTTTTTGCCCATTTTGTATGGGAATAAGTTGTCTGCCACTTATCCGCCAGAGATTAGTAAGCTTCCGTCAATTGAAAGCACATTTAAAAAATGCTATTGGCTATATGAATAAATGATAACTATTTGAACTTGAATCCATTTAATGTATAAGGATATACAAATGTATCTATGTATGTATCTGTAATAATAATAATTATAATGTCCCTATATGCTCTTATTACGTACGCATGCCACAGCCGATGACTTTGTGCGCGTTTTATCATATTGTTGTGGGAATTTGTTACATGCAGATTACAACCAATATGAATCTCAGCAGTTTTATGCAGCTTCAGTTTACTTTTTGCCCGTAATAATCAGAATAATCCTTTCGCCTTTAAGTTCTCGGTGAGTACATAATATATAGCTTAAACCTTTTATAATATGTAGTTCAGCAGCAGACTGGCTTGTGAGTGATGGGAACTAGGGAACCCCATTAAACACTTCGTGTACGATGAGTACATAAAAACTCAAGTGCACTACGGGTTACAACAAGTTACAACTCCCTGCGTTATTGTTTCACTGTGGTTTAATAAGCATTGTTGTTACCAGCTGCATACAAAATTGTACCTACACCCACATACAATATAAGCTACGAGTGAACAATGTCGCTTTTCGTTTTTATGCATGCAATGCGTTTTTTTCTGAGCTGGATCTATCGGTGCTTGTATTCTTTCATGCAATCGCTTTCCGAATAAAAGTAAAACGGAAAGATATCTTCAGTTGAGTAAAATGTATATAAAAAATGCTTAAACCACCCTCACTTACATTTAATTTCCCTTCTTCCCTTTCCTTCTTGAGCAAATGAAAGCATTTTGCATGCAGAAAAGAGTTGTTGCATTGTTTTTTAAAAGGGATATCGCAAGTAACAAAAAAAAATAAACTCACTTTTTAGCATACTTGACTCCGGTCATGATCATCTTTGAAGCTTTCAAGTAGTCCTTTGCTTGGCTTGGATCTTCACAAGCGACACGGTACATACATTCATAGTTATCCTTTTCAGCAGCACCCAAAATGTAAGTCATGACAAGAAGCAACTCTCCCTGGCTCATGAATGGCTTATTCTTTTCAACCAAGCTACGGCCGTGACCTGGACCCCATCCGCCGCCACCTCCATGTCCACCATCTCCATGACCTCCCTTGAAACTGATTCCACCAAAGTAGAACAATCCGATTCCGAAAATGATTGCCTTGAGCACTACGAGAATGAGAAGATTTGTCAAGTTGAGGGTGAGCACTTCCGAAGTGGAGTGGGAGCGGGCAAGCGCTTTGGCAGTTTTGATAAGAGCTCTCGTTACATCAAAGGTAGCATCTGATGTGCTTTTATCTGACACTTGTTTTGTTGCTGCTGATGAAGATGCTGATGATGTCCGGCTGGAATCTGATGATCTTCTAAGCTTACGAAGTTTAATTGAACCTGCTGAACTGGAGCCGGCAAAGGCACAGGCTATGATACTTACGACGAAGAATAGGCATATGCTTTGTCTAGCATTCATTTTGAAATCTATTTTGCAAGGGGGAAAAAGGAATAAAAGATTTTAAGTGGTTGGTAGTAGTAGTAAGCATCTTTCTACCCACGCACCGCATTTTTGCATAGGCTTTGTTGAGGCATAATATTAAACCGGAGATAATCTTTTAATAGGATTTTGGCAATAAATTCCACTCCCCAACAAGTGGTTATAGAACTTGTGTAACGAAATGAAAGTGTTGTGTATATGTATGCTTATCCCCTTTTGGCTGGGCAATAATCACTTTCAAACTTTCCAAATCCACATCATAAATGTCAAATAATTCATAAATTCTTGTCTACTAATTTTTATTTCCTGTCAAATTATGCTTTTTTTTATTATGACGAGATTTGTAAAGATTCTTTGTGTTTTAATTCTTACCTGTTTTTATAGCTGCTTGCAGCTCTCTTCTCCTTTCCTACAAAAAAAGTTGGGTACAACTTTGCACCGAAAAATGCACAACTCGTCACTTTCACAATTTCCACAGTTTCCTGAAAACTTTTTCTCGGATTTGGCCCCACAAAATCGTTCCTATCGCGTAAAAACTCTCAACAATGTAAGCGTTTTGTTGGTCACCAGAAAAAATTTGAAGGTTGACCCGGATTCTAACAACGTTTGTATGTTCTTCACCGTTCCCACTTCTTCTTCCAATCAAGTTAGCCAAGCGGATCCTGTTGTAGCATAAAAAAGTTGGTCTCAGCCGAAAGGTGAATCCCGCAAAACTAGAATAAAATCGTGACACTGAAGGAATAATCTTTGTGGCTGCTGTATCGCTGAGCGAAAAGCAAGTTTTCTGCAAGCGAGTCCGTCACTGATATGTAATATTGATGGAATAATCGTACAAGGACCTGTCTTCCTCTTCGTACCCTCAACCAACCCCAAAATGAAAGAGTGTAACACACAAAACAACACAGCCAGATTAGCGAAAGAGAAGGACCCGTAATGTCAGTCAGTCACTTTTGTAGTAAATCTTAATAGTCGCAGCCGTACTAGTGGTTGGTCCTCTTCAACAACCTGAACATGTATATATGGGGAACTTATGAACTGAACTTTAAGTCACTAACCGAGTGCAACAGGACCGGTTTTCGAAATGAGCTCTTGTGATCGAGTCAACTTGACTTTTTTATATGGAGAGTTTACCCCTCGTACACAATTCAACATGCACCTATGAAATTTTGGTCAGTAGACGGCTGTGATAGTATGTTACAAAAGTGTTATCGATCTTTGCAAAATCTGTGTATGCTCAAGCCCCTACTATTTTGCGACTTTTACTGATATCCTGTCTATTGTTCCCCTTTTCACGAAAAAATATGCAAGGAAACGTTGTGTTTGGTATAAGCTACTTTTGAAATGTACCTAAATGATGAAATAATAACTGCGTGCTTTACGTTTACAAGATGATAACCCGACAAGATCAGAAGCAAGAGTGAAGTGACCAATTCCTTCGAACTTTACTGAATGAAATGAAAGGTTGAGGAAAACGCTTGTTTTAAAAGCCCCAGCTACTCACTCAAAAAGTCACTTGCTTGCGCCTGGCTGCTCCTGCTGTTGACAGACAACTTTCTGTTGTTGAAATTCAGTGAGTCAGTAGCGCTTTTGGTTAAAAAATGTGGGGATAATCATAAATGCATATTAGAGACTGAATCCACAAGTGCTGCAAGAAAGAAAAAAATCAAGTAGACACGGGAGTATTTCTTTCAATCACCCAGTGAAAAATTTATGGTATGACATACACCACGCCGATGTTCATGTTAAGGCTCGGTAACTTGATACACTAGCAAGATAGTCAACCCTTTGACCGGCTACGTTGATAGTACTAATTCACAATTTATGCTAAGTTGGAAAAGTTAGTTCCTAAATGAACACATATACTTTTGGTTATGTCGATATAGTGTATATTTGCCTTGACAGTGACTCGGCATTGGCACATGCAAATATGATTACTTTTGCGTTTGCTTTCTTTTTCAAGGAAAGGATACAAGTGAGTTATAGGTACGCAATAAGATAATACGCATGTGTACTATACGTGTACAAAAACTACTTGCCATTTAATCGTCTAAACAATCTTGACTGTATGAGTAATGTACTGTCTATTTGAATTCAAAACACATTTGTAGACTGACTTAATTCAATAGTTCACTGTGTCATCATTATCATGCACATATAGACAAACGCATATCCGCGCTAGAACAAATAGCGTACTCTCATAACATCGCAACTCATAACTGTACCGTCTTGTAGGATCAGTCAGTGGCAGAACCGACACCAACGCAAAGGTATTATGAATTCATACAGTTCACTATTTTTCCCACAATCACAAATCCCAATCCTATTCAGTAGCTCAACAATGAAACACATATTCATATAGATGTTTGTAGTTTTCTGCATACCGTATTCATGTATACATATATGTGTATGAACATATATGGCTACAAGTACCCATCCCTCTAATTTTCTGCTGACTTATTTCATTCATTCAGTTTGGTTTTGCGTAGTATGACATTCCTTAAACTACTACAATTCCATTCTTCCTTTCCTTGATCATTTATACAGTTACAAGATTGGAAAACAAAGAAATTGGTAGGAATGAGAAAAATAAGGCATGCAATAATTACTTTTATTTTCATCATCATGCTCTTTTGATAGATCCCTTTTTTGACATTCGTTCAATGTTTCTGCACTTTAGAGATATATGGTAGGGTCAATATTACGTGCATACATACAAGTCGGCGCAATTGTATCTAATTGTTAGCTTGTTTTCATATCACCTATAGACCGAAGGGGTGATTATCAATTGTTCATAATAATATGTAATACATGATGAGGTTACGTTTGAATCAAAAAGATTTGAAATGCAAATGCTTTTTCCTCGTCATGACCTGTCTGCACCCTTGCACGTGAGGTACTTTGAAAAGTTGAAGGAGGAACAGAAAAAATATTTCTAGTGATGGGACACTACTAAAAGGTGCAATGAGCTTTTGTTGGTTCGCTGACTGCATTGCTAATTACAGGAATGTGACTCTTTTGAACCTTTACAGAAAAATTCGTAGCTACATGACAAGATGATCATGATAGTGAAGGTGTTCTGAACCTGAACGCGTGTGTGCAGCTAAATTACAATCAATCGATGATAAACTTTTAAAAAAATTTATGAATGAATGACGCATTATGAAAGGGGCTCCACACCACGAACAAATCTTGTTGATTTTCACTTTTTATACATTTTTCTATGTCGTGCGCGTTAGATTTTCAAAAGTTGATGCGAGAAAGGAATTTTTATTAAACAAAAAGGAACGTGTTGCCTTATGTTGCTATTTTAAAAATCTACAACTTCCACGTTAGGTACTGTACTGCTACAAGACAAATTTGAAAGTTAAAAGGGACCGGATAGGATACCTTATTGATGCATTTCATTACCTTTGGTTTAACGAGATGAAAGTTCAGTTTTACAATTCGGATAACTGAAATGAAAGGTGTTGATATTGATGTTAACATCTTCATCCGATTACATTTTGAACGGTTACCATTTGCCCATAGTTTGAAGACAACCAAATGAAAAGCGGAACACAAATCCATTTATGTCAAATTGTAGTTTAGATTATTGCTTAGGTCCTGGTTTCTTTGAAATTTTTAAAAATGTACAATGCTTTGCCTTTCCTTTCGGTAATAATGCACGTAAGTTTATAGCTAATAAAAATGGCCATTATTTAAAAGGGTTCACGCTATTTCATTTTTGTGGGGTCGTCAACGCACAGTGCACCTGTATACTGTGACAAATAAGTTTAATTTTGATGACCTGTGAAACGCAATTGTACAAAGGAGACACTTTAGAAAATGAAGTATAATACGAGTTGTAAGTATGACGTGGTGACAGTTAAAACCCCGTAAAACCATTCAGGGAGATTGGAAATACTCGTGGGCATGAACCGTTGCGATTTTCATTGTTCGCCAGAGAAATGAATGCGTGGATGGCTTCCTTATTATTATGAGAGTTTTTTGGCATGCCATTGCCATGCGGCTTGGTTTCAGATGCTCTTCTGGTAAGCATTGAATAACTTCTCAGTAAAAGCGAAATGGCAATGACAGTTGTAAAAAAATATGACGGAATGAAATCTTTGTTCGTTTATGATGCTTATTTTAGAATTCATATATCGTAGTACTTGCATTTTGTTTGTTACACAAGTTTTCGGGATGAGTCAGTGGGCATGAAAGCATTGTTGATGGTGTAATGACTAGGAATTTTTAGACTGCATGTAATTACTAATTAAATTACCGTGCGTGGCTTGCGGATCTTATCTTTTACAAATTGTATTCCACTTTAAACCATAACCCTACAAATTTATAGGTTGTTAACAGTCCCTAAAGAATGCGAAAATGAAAGCGTCTCAGGTGGTTCACTCGAGTTTGGGAGTTAGCTGCTATAAGGGTTGTTTGTCACACAATCAAAACTAGGAGAACTTTCTGTGTTGAAGGTGATATGTCATTGCGGATATGACTACGAGTTTTATTGTTTGGTCATAACAATATCAAAATGTTGGTGGAGTCGGATTAGTTGGAATAATGCTGAAATATTCGAAACACTTGACTTTTATGACAATTACGACGTAATACTATTGTACTTGTTATGTACCAAAGTTATTACGACATAAGATCATTAGAGATTAGAGATTATGCGTTTATGTAATGTAACAAGCGTAAGTATTATAGATGCGATTTCTAAAGCGCAACCAAATTAGCGTAATGTTGATGATGGTACTCACCCGAGAAAAAATTTCACTTTTAGTCATGAGTCTTAATAAAAACTTAAGTATTTTATGAGTTTACATAACTATACGCTTGACATCTGCAAAAGGGATGACAAAAGCTTTCGGCTTTATTCTCTGCTTGGAAAATGCGAAATTTTATTAAATGCTTTCGTTGTTTATTATTACAAAGCGTGCTTGAAGATCAATCCTTGACAATTTACTTTTCGCACAGCATTGATAATTTATTGAAATCAAAATCAAAACCTTTACAAGGAATATTAAAATGATTATATTATTGAGAATATTGTTTGCTTTAAATTATGGAAGAAAAAGAGTGTATTTTGCTATATATAATATAAAGCAATAAAAAGTTCATAAAACAAACAAGATTTATAAAAAAAATATATATTTCGATCACGCAATAGAACCGATGTTAATTTTGTGACTGGCCTGGCCAAGTTAAGCAGTCAAAAAATCCATTCTCAATTAGTACAAGGGAAGACGCTACATTTTCCTTTGTTAAATGCTTCAATGACTTGATGAACCCAGGGGCTTTTTCCGATGTCACCAAACGACCTGAAATACAAGAAAGAAAGTCTTCAGAACGTGATATTGTTGCATGCAGTATTCGTAGTAATACATACTAACGAAATTGTTCTAACCTCAAATATACTTCCAGTATATGTGGCTGGTTTATTTCCGTCCCAATGTTCACTACTTGTTCCATAGCAAAGCAAAACTCATGCTGAAGACACCGTGAGTTCCGGAGGAGGAGCTCTGATTTCAAATACTTTGATAGCTCCGATCTAATTTGTGACATTTGAGAATGCGAAGAAAAGTGTGGCAGACATTCAATCGCACTTCCGGATTCAGGTGCTTGAGTTACTTCCTCAGAGCCCAATTTTCCACATTTTTCCATGCTTTTTAACGTATCAGCGCAATTCAGCCATTGAATTTCCGAGATATTCCTGTTACCAAAAGTATCCTGAATTGGGGTAGTAGTTGTAGACAAGCAATGATCAAATTCATCCAAACGAGAGTCGGAAACAGTCTGTTTTGCCGCAAGAACTGAACGCTTTCTCCTCCCTGTGGCCGGTATTAAAGGCATCATATAATTTGCAATGGAACTGGTAGTGCCAGTAGCCGCTGTAGCAGTAGCGAACGGGCTGACTACTGAAGGAAGTAAAGTTAACGCGCTGAGCAATAATGCTCCTTTGGAAAACAAACTTTTGTAGTCCGACCTTGCCCTATCTGCAGTTCTTGACTCTTCCCTGAGACGACTCCTCAAATCAGTCAAAATATTTTGATATCTTTGCTCACGAATGATTTCCCGTAGACTTTCTACATTTGAATCAGAATGTGAACCTGACGCTGCGGGGAGAATTTGACGGATTCCTGTTAACGGACCTCTGGATGCCGAAAATAGTCCTGAAGATACCGGATTTAATATTGGATTTTGAGGCGTTCGTCCACCTGAACTTAATAGTTCAAGGAGTTCTAGGTCTGAGTCACGGTTCCTATTCTGTCCTAGTAAATGAGCTGCGTTATCATTTGTTATCCCAGTTGAGCCAAGAAATTTGGATAAGTGAGCTTGGAATCCTCGTTGCCCGTTGGGGATTATTGGGTGTTGCTTTGGTCTCCTTTTTGGAGGTCGTCGTCCTTTTGTTCCTCTTCCTGGTGGAGGTGGTCCATAACCTGTGTGTGGAGGTGGTGGTTGATCTGAATCATCATCTTGTATTGGTTGGTCAGAGGCAACGGTTCCCTGTGAACTTGAAGAAATTTGATGTACCACGTTTGGAACTTGAACAAATTCAGTTACTTGTCTCGTAATGGGAATTGTTTGCAACGTGATTGTTGTATGATATTGATCCTCTGCAACGGCCGGTTGATCTGCTGGAGGTGGAGCTGGTGGCCCAGCGGGCTCAGATGCAGGTGGTCCATAAGTTGGGGAAGGTTGAGGTGGTCCATACGTTTGAGAAGGTGGACCATAGGACGGGGGAGGTATGGGCGCATCTGCTGGTGGTGGCCTTTCATATGTTAAAGAAACAGAGTCTGCTACTGACTTGTGTCGCTTGTGGTGAGTAGTAAATAACTG
>JAQGAP010001917.1:0-17326 GCA_034697805.1 Orchesella bifasciata | reverse complement strand
TAGGACATGATTCACATTGCGGCAATTAAAGCAATATCCTCGCATTTAGGTAGGTATGTACAATGAGTACCTCACAGTAATTGTGAATTCCTGGGCATGTAACGAACCAGTATCAAGCAGGTTTAGCTAGCCTTTAAAATACTATGCAATGGGATCAGGTCAGGATTCAGAATACTATGAATAAATTCATTTTCATAAGCTGCATTCATGCATTCTTTGTTCTTTAAAGATGGTCATAGTAAAGTATGTAGGCCATAGGTCATATCACCCATTCTAGGCGTGTTGCTCTCAGAAAATCTCTCTGATATTCTCCGTTATATAATTTGTTAACATCCTTCAGTTATGTGCAATTGAGTAGCTCTTGAAAAGCTGTTAACCCAGAGAAGTCTCGACGCACACACAGCAGTAAAAAATCCAGTTTTCATTCGTTTCGTGAAAGACGCAAAGTCAGCAGTGGGTGAGTGGAACTTGCGTTGACCACTCTGTTTAATTCCTTCCTTATCATAACAAAAAAATTCTTGGTTCTAAATATAGAGCACCTGAAAACTCAAAAATTTTGTGGACTGAACACTAAAATGTCGCTGGAAACCACATTTCCGTTTTTATACAACTATTGGCCACACGTTGTTGCTCTGATAGTTACATACGCTAGCGTTGTATATTTTGTTAACACCAAAGGTCGAAATCCCGAAAAGCAAGTGGAAAATATAATTAAAAAGACCAATCCTGTTAATACGAAAAAGAAATATCTGAGTCCAGACCAAGGTATGTTTTTGTACTCAATTTACAGATTGTCTTGTTTGCTTATCGATGTCCTGTAAATACTCCTTTCATTTCACGCCATATCATGATGTCATGTTTATATCGTATTTAGAGGCCGAAGTACATGACGATGAAATCGAAGATGTGGATGGGGCTAAGATAGCTAGTGCATTGCCAGAAGATTTGCCTCATGTCCCACTTACAACTTATAAGCGTTATTCTGAAAAGGAAATGATTGAGCGCTCCGCTGCTTTCTATGATGACATGAATAATCGAAGAACGGTTCGCTTTTATAGCTCGGAACCAGTACCTAAGGAAGTTATTGAAAATATTATACGCACCGCCGGTAAGCTATCTTTCATCAGTAGTTGGGTTATGTTCCTACATTTGTGCATCAATGTAATGACTTCGTTAATGGATAGGCACGGCACCATCGGGAGCTCATACTGAGCCTTGGACATATGTGGTAGTAGGAGACAAAGATCTGAAGGCATCGGTGCGTCAATTAATTGAAGAGGAAGAAGAAATTAACTACAACAAGCGAATGGGTAAGCAGTTCTAAAATGCAATAAATGTTTCCATGCTATAAAGCACTCAATGAAATACCTAATGGAAAACATTTCACTTTTAACTTAATTACGATTAGGGGTGCAATGGACAACTGATCTTATGCCTTTGAAAACGAACTGGGTGAAGGAATATTTAACAACAGCACCATACCTGATACTGGTATTCAAACAGGCTTATGGATTTAACCCTGATGGAACCAAAAAGAATCATTATTACAACGAAGTCAGTGTCGCAATCGCTGCTGGAATTTTACTATCTGCAATCCAAGTGAGTTCCATACCATAATATTTATCTACACGATACTACCTAAGTAAATACGCTTGTGTATCCATTCCGATTCCCACCTATCATCACAACACAACCAAAATGTGGTTTTCCATGTAACATAAGACCAAGACCACACAAAACTATTTCCTAATGAAAATCATGTGCTTGCAAATAACAGAAAGCTGGACTAGTCACGTTGACTAGCACACCATTGAACTGTGGTCCAGCTCTTAGAACACTCCTTGGAAGACCAAACAATGAGAAACTGATGATTCTGCTTCCAGTAGGATATCCAGCTGAAAACTGTACTGTCCCTGACCTTTCAAGGAAACCTCTGGAAGAAATATCTGCTTGGTTCTAATGAGTGTGTTGCAATACAGACACACAGAATCTTATAAGCCTGGTCATACAATCTATCGTACCTATAAATAAATACACATCATATTATCATAAATAATTTTATTGTACAAGTAACAGATAGAGCCAATTAATGTAGATGGGTGAAATGATGAGTTACAACTTGTCAATTTGATTTTAAAAAACCGGTGTGAATAACGGAACAAATGTACTTCCAATAGTTTTTAAACCTTTTTGTCATTTTAATTTCATGCAATTGCAGTTTGAATTATACTGTACAAAGTCAATTTTAACAAAAATAATTTAAATAAATGAAGATGTAATTTTAACTTTTTATATAATATTACACAGTGGTTTTAATGAATCCACCCGGAAGAAGCAGAGTCACTTTCTTGCCCAACATTTACTTCTGGAGGCAGCATGCACGTTCTCACATTTGTCTCACCAGCATTTTCAATGCAAGAACAACGTCCTGGAAGTTTCGAGTTTCTCTTTTTACAATACGCTGACTCCACACACACCGTTCCTCCAACTTCATCCGAGTAATCCGCACCAACCAAAGCTACACAAGTTTTGCTGACAAGGTCATAAACATGTAAAGAGTTTGGACAGTCGCACATTCCCTCTCTGCAAACTAAATATAAGCTATCACAATCATCGAAGGATTGGCAAGGTTGACTATAGCCCTTTTTGCACAAACCATCTCGGGACTCTACATAACCTTCTTTGCAATGGCAACGTCCGCTTACTTCAATGTCACTGTTGGTGGTTAGCACGTAGTTTTGGAGTTGGTTAGTTTGATAGGAAAACGGAGAGCTCCGAGAAGCCCTCTTTCTGGGAATTGGAACGTCTAAACACATTGCATTTTCCGTACACTCTTTAATATTTGGATAGCATAAGCCCCCAACACGCCCCACACATTTTTTGCTCTCGGGGTCATAACGATCTGTTGCGTCACAAACACATACGTTATTTACACAAACCATGTAAGTTAGATGGGTACTACAATCATTTTGATTGAAGACACAAGACTGCCCTGCACGTTTCACACACTCTGTTTTTGAAAACTTTACATAACCATCTTTACATATTGGCTCAGATTTACTAGATGGGCAGTTGAAGGATTGCTTTGGGTCGTTGACCGAACAAGGCTCTTGTATTGTGAATGCATTATTAATGTAGTTGATCCTCTCATTTGAAGGCTTGGTGTTACCAAACTGCGCAGTTGACTCGTCGTCTCCAGACATGATGGCCAATATTGGTAAGAATGGAATAGACAAGAAGATAATGCAGTGGAAGGTCATTGTAGTTTAGGAATTGTTTTTGATCGGACTGGAGTGCAGAGGAAGTTCAAAGAACATTTCAAGGTTGTACACTATCAAATTACGTAAAGCAGCAGTAAATATTCTCGACTATAACTCCCAGCGCTGAGTACTTTCGCGAAGGGCACCCTTCAACTGAAAGAAAAGGTGAGAGATTCTGATGTTTTCAGTTGCAATAACCTTTAGCGTACATCCTATGCTCCCTGGCAGTGTATATTTATACACGTTTAGCTAGTTACCTAAATTTCTGCGAAGTTTCTAGAAAAAAGAGAATACTGACACCCAACATTGACTGTGACGGAAGCAAACGGATGCTTGTTCGTAATTGTAAGTGTGCTTAGCATTTGTAAATATTAGATTGCAAACAATCCTTGAGAGTCATAAAGATTCCATATAACACGTTTATGAACAAAGAGATTGAATTTTATAACTAACGCTTTATAGTGACGGTCGTGTCATGTTTCTTTTAATCGTAATATGTACAAATATTAATCGGAAACTCGATGAGATGTCTGATTACTTTACTTACTGGGTAAACAAATGTGACAAGAAACAACAAAAATCATAAAGGGAATCATTGAAAGAATAGTTAAGATAAGATATTCGTATTTAATTTTTACGACAGGAGCTGCTGTCATTATAGCAAATTATTAAAAATTGATTTATAATTGGTCGTACTAGTGCTGTAATGCAAAGTCAATAGGGGGAGTTGTGCATTTTACATTGCAATGTATTATTCAATAATATATGTATAACTATGAGCAAAAGTTTTCACTAATCATTGCACAGATAAGTACAAGTAAATACATACACACTTGCCATAATGTAAAATAAACATTAATCTAGATACGATGCATTGTGCTAGTCCACATGTCCACTTGCATATGAACGAGTACTGTGATTATAAAACACATTTCAGGTAGACGTACGGAGAATGAGAAAAGAAAACATTTAATTCTGACAGTGAAACTTTCTAAAAGAGATTTTGTGTCTGAATATCAACGAGCTGTCGACGGAAATTCCGTTTATATATGCATGAGTACGTAATGCAAATAGACATATGAACACAAACATGACCAACGCAACGTCACTGCCGAATTTGCTGCTACAATTTTCTTTGAATACGAAGGACGTAGACAAAACATAGAAACTAGATCGCTTTTTCATTGTTGAGGAGCAGAATGCGTATGTACAGTACATGTGTTTCTGCACTTTGTGCATAGCCGTTAATAATCCTAGTGGATTACAATAACTTTCAATCGATATTTATGTATTCATTTGGGCAAATAATTGTTTGTCGTCATTTTTCTTATATCATCTTGTTTAAATAAATGATTTTTTATTTACCACATAATTACACGTATACTTACATTATGATTACATATTACAACGATGGATTATGTACATTTCCCCCTTTCATCATAAAAATTGATGCGAACATTTCATGACGATCGTATGCTATTGGTATTCGTGGTAAAGAGTTGTTCTTCTCCACCGATTTCATTGTCATTTTTTAGTAGAGCAAGATCCTTGCACGACTTAAATCATTACGGGATCTTCTTTAATATGTAGATTGCAAATCAAGAAAAGCGGTTGTAGTTTCCGTCAACAATATTTTCTCTGTCATCATGCTGTATTCTAACGTCGTCGTAAGATGAAAATGTGTCCCTAGTTCCCATCTGATGGCCATCTGGTGGTTTCGTTGAAGCCTAAGACAAATTATTTTAGATGATAAATTAAAATTCATATGTACAAGGAAACTTGTATGCATAATCTGATGTCTTTTCAGTACCTCCTGGCATTTTCTGTACATGACAAAGAGCCCAACGGCCAGGAGAATGACTAGTGCAAGTAAAAATATTGTGAAGGCCAGCAGCATGCCACCCGACGGTGGTTGTTGACTTCCAATGGCTCCGGCAATCAGTTCACCTGATAAAATATAAAGGCTTACAACAACCATTCTCTATTATACGTAATAGAGAGATACAAGTACACTTCCAAATCAGACAAACTTACCTTCCTGCTTGTGAAGGGTAATCAAAACGCCAAAAGTTGTGGCATTTTCACTCATGGAGCATACAAATGTCGTTACCGGATCAGACACTGTACTACTGTCGATTTCAAATCCCATTTTCGGGTCATATCGTAAGTTGCTTCCTAATTCCAGTCGATGTATTCTCTCCTATGAAATAGCAGAGGAAAATTACTCAACATTTAAAACACCATCTGTAGACAAGCATTGCGAAACAAATTTTTTTGTGGCTGAAAATATATACGTACAGAGTCTTCGTGATCCAAGAATAAATATGGCTTTGACTGCGGATTGGAGACTTCACAAGGAAGTGTAACCCAAGTGTCGTAATCTCTAACATTTTTAATGACTTGCATATGACGACCTTCGTTCACAAATGTTGCTTCTCCATCGCCTATGTATAGGATATCAATACATCATGGGGTAAATAATATGGCCGCACGATGATAAAATTAACTTGATATTGTTTTTTAACTAACCAACTGCATAAATGTAAGCACTGGCTTGAGGATAATTGGCAAATGTTTTTCGACAGGTGTAATTTCCACTGCTTTCCTTTTGGAGTGGGTCAATGTGAAGCACTGCTTCGTATACTTTCTTCATTGAGAGGACATTATTACACGGAACTTTTCCGATTTTCGATGAATTTGTCTGGAAATTATAAGTATTTAGATATGATATAATTCAGGAGCCCTTTAAAAATTAACTATATCAGTTAAGTGATAAAGTCAACCTTTTCTGTTCCTCGAAACCATTGCACTGGATAGTTAGCTCTGCAAATTAATTTGATTTCATCCACTGGATTATAAAGCGAGAGCGTTTGGTTTGAAACAAGATGAGGTACCCGAAGCCTTCTTGATGATATGCTTGAGTTTCTTTGCAAAATGATGATGGGATTTGAGTCTACAGGACAGCTAGAATTACATTTAACAAAATTTAACATCATGCTTTCGGAAACATCCACAAAACATATCCCATATATCCCACTCTGAAGTCTTACTTTAAAGAAGATTCAGCATCAACTGGTGGCGTTGCTAAAATTGGAAAACAAGTTTAATATTGTAGATTTTCCTTGTGGTTTATACCATACCATATTCCAAGTGCTAAAACATTCAAAATACTTACGTGATACATTCAAAGCAAACGTGGAATTTTTCCATACTGTACTGTTCCAAACAGGTGCAAAACACATTAAACCAGTAATATCGGCACTGGAGATCTTGATGAAGCTTGATCGCAGGTATTTCTCCAAATCGTATGAAAATCGATCATCTTTTTTCTCTGTGTGTGAAAAATATTCATTTAATTCGAGGTCAAGTTTTATTTTTACTTTTTGCTGAAGTGGCAATGCCATCTTTGCATCGTGATTCGTCAAACTTACCAACATCAAAGAAATCAATTGTACCATTTTTGTACATGAAAGCCCATTGGGCTTCTCGTGCAATCTGGAATTTTTCGTACATGCACGTGAATAACATCTTGTCTCCAACAAATACATTAGTTTCTGGTCCCACAATTCGGACAAGGTTAGCAGTTGGCACTGAATCAATATCTGTTAATTGTAACACATCGTTGATGTGTTAATTATAAATGCAAAGCTCATAATTAGTTCTCTGGACAAGGAAACTTTTATGCATTTTCTAACTTACAAAGAGTATCAAGATTTGCAATCGCAAATTTCGTTGTGATGTAATCTCCAACTCCACATTTGATAATTCCAGAACGAATATACCCTTGGCTAATTGTGGTTACATTGTGATTATCCTCGCCATCCTCATCACTGAAAATACTCTCGGCAGAATAACTGCGTGCATCAAAGTCAAACTGCGGAGTAACAAAATCATGGTCAGATGTGGTATCAATTTATTTATTCTACTTTAGAAGTTATTAGTATAGTACCCAAGAAAGAAATCCACTTTTGATTTGACATTCCACAGGATTTTCGCAAGGTATAAATGTCATGTTCACACGAGCACTTGCTTTGCTCGTGCAACTCAACTCTCCTCGTGGGGTAGGGATATTTAGGAAATAACCATCGCCTTCGGTGTTTAGGGCGTAAGCACGAATGGTGCCTCTGAATGTTCGATCCAATAAAAAGTAGAATCTTGCAGCTTTTATCCCATCTGTAATTTTGATTGTAAATTACATCTTTGAATACATGTACTGCATAGATCGCATCCCATTCGCAGTGATATCTTCTCACGTACCATTTTTTAAAGTCCAGTTACAGTTGCATCCATAATCTGTATCATAATGCCATGTCCACAAGGCTTCCTGATTGCCTTTTTTAACACAGCTAACGTCACCCTTAATTTGATCTTGTTTCGGATGAGTAAAAATATCTGCAGCTGCACCATACTTGAATGTATCTGACTTGTAGGTAATTTCTCGCACGTGATGCTGCACAGGAACATTTTGGTTCGTGAACTTCATTTCAACTGGTTCAGTGGCCTTGCATTGCATTGAAATCTTTGAATTTCTGAAAGTTAGGTGGTTCTTGCTTGGGCTGACAATAAAACCTTGAATAAAACCCAGTTCATAAATATTTACGCCAAGGCCTGTATATCTACTTCATCTGATTTAAACTGTAGAAAAGTCAATCTGCATATGAATTATGAATACGTACCTTTTGGAGGTGAAACAGTTACTTCAACAACTTCAGTGTCATTTTTATAGCTTCCTGAGCAAACATATTTTCCAGCAAGGACGCTTGGTTCTGAGCCAGCTCGTAGGAGAAATCCCATTTTCGGGTCATATTTTTGAATAATGTCCTTACTCAACTCGGTGAAATTGCCAAGCTGTGAATTTATGATTAATTTGATTGCATGTTGAATATTAAGAGTGAAAATGTTAGCTGTAAATGCATTCAAAATCCCATTTGATCTTTTTTTCACACATTTTTATTATTACTAAAGCATGTACCTCATTCATTCTCAAAACCGTTGCATTCAATTTCGCAACATTTGCTGGGCACGGAATATAGACTTGTGAGACTCCTCCTTTCACCAAAACCGTTGCTTCCACAGTCTTTCTGGTATTGAATATCGTTGTCCCATCTAGAAATGACAATGAGGATAGTCATAAAAATGAAATTTGTTTGCTGTGACATTGAAGACAAATGTTGGCTCTAGTAATTCTTTAAAGTGCTTGAATAGCAAAATCTGAAGGACATTCTAGATAATATGGGTTTAATACTTTTAAGTAGTTTTTAATATAACAGGGTTTTCCTAGCCATTACGTGAATTTTTTTCACGCTATCATGCAAGGATAATTTGTGCTCGTAAAAAAGTCCTCAGTACAGAGCTCGAACGCGTAAACAAACAATCATCATCATCATAATGATTCTTTTTGCACTAACCGTGAGCAAATCTGTAGATGGAAACGGCTCTCTTTCCATCAAAACTTTTGCAAGTATAGTTGCCCGTTCGGCTTTCCTTCAATGTGTATCCGCTCGCCAGTAACTTCAAACTAGACACGAAGCATCTTTTGGTGGGATTCAAAACATTATCCACATGCACATGAGTTTCCTCACTCAAGTCTGGTGGTTTACTTCCGCTGAAATCCCACGTAATGGGATAGCTAGCTTTGCAAAAAATGAACATGGGTCTAAACGAATCCCACGTTTCATCAGCGCTCGTTGCCGACTCTACCTCCATCGACTCAGCAGACGTAAAGGCAGCATTGAGTAACGACGCTTTTTTGTCCAGCGAACTGGACTTTGAGGCAGTAATTATAGGATCTTCATTAAGTCCCGGACAATCCAGTGGGGATTCCTTTTTTGCATTAACTGCTCCAACACATGATAAGCATACAACTAGCAACACTAAAACAGTCGGGTATTTTGAGATCATGTCACGGCCATGGCACTGACACCTGCACTCGCAACACCTCACACATTTGTCAGCCCTCATTGTAGACGGAGATCAGGAGTCGCGTATAATTATTTTAGCAACACATTAGAAATCCACAAAAATAGGGCTAATGTAGCACTCTGCTAAGTTAGTGGATCAGCACAATCGGGGCTTATTTCAGCCCTTATGAATAAATTTTCAGAACGGCTCACCACCACCAAGCGTCTGTTTTGCATGAACTCAACTACCAACAGAAGCTTTCAATCATCAGCACACCCCAGCTCACCTAACACTACTGACAGGAGGAGTACAGAAGTGTATTGCAACTGCTGAAGGGATGAAAACGAAGCCTTGTGGTGCAGTGTAACTGGTTAAGTTGCAGTGTCTCACGGTAGTACATTTGACAATTGCAATAGTAGTAGTTGTGTATAATATGTTGATGTTGTAAAGTCTGATTCAGGCGCAGTGGTACTGTTTAATATTGCATTATTTGCCTGCAGTGCTTACTATGTTACTAGGCGTGTATTGTTGGTCTGGTCCTTCCATTGAATGAATTCGTGACGTATAATGGCATTTAAAAATGTTTCCTTTCTTCTTTTGTCAAAGGATACAACAGCGAAAGCGATGAGGAACAACGCAAAATACGAAATACACAATGAACTATTCTTTGCACTACCTCGCAACATAAAGGTTGGAGTATCTGCGAAGGTTCTTTGATTTACAGCATCAACATCTACATATTAATGAACAACACTGTCATTCATACATGACGATGTTAGTTTCGTCAATCTGACTGACGATAGCAAAAGATGCTACTTAATGTATATGATTCAGCTAAATAAACCTCCCCAAGCTAAACCCTTCTTGTGGATGAAATGAATGATGAATTCTCAACCAATCTACTATTTACGGGCGGTTTGTGATTGCCTCAAGGTATGTGAACTTCAACTACAAAAAAATAATATGATCGGATCTTCTTGAGCCATGTCAACTACGAATTAAATGGAGAAGTAAACAGGTAATGTGTAAAATATTGAGCAGTACAATAACACATTCTGATGGCATGGTAGGAATTGATGAGATATTTGTTGTCAGTCGCACAAGAAGTTTTGAGCATAAAACGAATGTAGTGCAGTGTTTCATCCTTACCATCATCTCACCGTGTGAGTAGCAGAGGTGCTCTTGTAAAGAAGCAACGCAAAAGTGCCTCGAGTTTAATCCTGCATTTGCATTGTTGCCAAAATCTATCTGCAGGTTTGGTATTATAGCGAGCAAATGAACATTCAACTAAAGTAAAACGCTTGATAAAGGTTTGTCATAGGGGATGGCAATGCAAATCCCTACTGTTATGTATGTATTTGTGTATTTACACAACGACCAAGCAATAAAATGCTTTCCCCTCATGTTATAAACAGTCTCGACATCTGCTATAACTTTTAAAAAAATTGCTGGCAGAAGGGAATTTTTGGCCACATTAAAATGAGACCAATGACAGTTAGATAATACGAGGCAGAGAATCGATCCAATCCAATCCACTCCACCAATTTCGCATCTTGAGAAGAAAACTGGCCGCGTAGCCACATAACAACATTGCTCTTTAATGATTTACCACATGCAACAGGTCCAATTATTACCTTTAGAGGAAAAAATGATAGGACATCAAGTCTTGGGGAATATTATCTTTGAATCTCCTCCAATCTATTAATGTGTACATGACCAGTCTATTGGCATATACGCGCATTAAATACGAGCACACACATGTTGCGGTATCTGTTTATGAACTCGCAGAGAGGAATGATGGCGATAGCACACACAAAAAAAATTAGTGGATAAATAATATGCATGCAAACTCGATACAGATGCATATATTTAAAGGTTCAAAAACAAGAAGGCCATCATCATTGGGCAAAATAATTTTGCCGAAACTGAGGTGGTGATGTGAAGAAAATGTTTTGATGTTGTACTACCACTTTTTTCCCAATTGAATACCTGCTCAAACTGAAGATAGACTGTGAGCGAATTGGCTCATAATCATAATCATCATGGAAGGAAACAATAACAAAGTGAGTTTGCATCTGCGTCAAGCCAAGCAGAGGTACTACCAAGCACCGAGAGGCAGACAGATGAGCAAAATAAAAATCGCCATTCTCTCTGGTTTATCTTGAAATGATATATTGATCAGGTTAACCCTCATCTGGTTCTATGCTACCTAATGAAGTGATACAGGTTTCTGTTTTGTTTCTTTCCTTGTGCTTCCGATGCGTTGTTAAATAATAATGTAGGTACTTGAGCTGAGGTACAATTTTGAGCTGAATGAATTGTTGAAAACGCCCGTATCATGGACCCTCTATTCAGAACCCTCTACTTAAGATTCGATTCGTCTGCTAGTTTATCACAGGATCACAATGATATTGACATTTTGAATTGAATGAATCTGTCAAAGCAGCTACAAAATCTTCATTTACATGTCTCTCCATTTCCTATGCGCCGCAGAGATGCAATCCGATGTAGATGTAACATTGCCAAAAGTCAGATCCTGTTATTCTATAAATTATCACCTATACGTGTACATCACCTCTTATCTTTTGCTACTTGCTGCCACTTATTTTCCTCGTCGAATGTTTCTTCACACTCCGATTCTAGCGAAGATGAATTCATTAGGAAGTGGAGTCGACGGACGGAGTGAATATGTATTCATTGCCGGGTCAACTTTATCAACTGTACAATTTCTGCATCAACAAGGCAATATGTATATGAATTTGCATTTTATTGTATTCTACACATGATGATTCTTGTATTATACAAAGAGTCAGAACCAAAACCAACTACTGTGGTCTTCACAATGAAATGATGTGTGTACCGTTTTCCACGTTAACAATCGAATTACCAAAATACCTGCTCTTTTGCTCCCAATCCCGTTGAGTTTAATACGATTCATAAATATGAACATTTTATTTTTACAATTCAATTGATTATTTTTTAATTATTTTCATCAAAGCGAATTCTGCTCCTCTGCCTTTTAACAAGATCTTAAACAATGAAACGCTTTGAAATGGTGATGATCTGGTGATTGAAAACTGAAACTTTAGCTTTAGTTTGTAAAGTTCCAATTTCCCATCCTCAAAGCTTTACATAGATCAAAAAGTTGTAACCACCTAATATACTATAATGCGACCCAGAGGGTTCTAGATTCCCACAAACAATCAAAAGTAACAAAGAAGGATAAAATGCATATTGTGTTGAGATGGTAGTGATGCTATTCACAGCAGATTTATATTATGAAAACGAGGGTTCGTTGTCGTTTAGTCGGTATACAATTACGCTGCTAAACACAGGCTTGGTCTACTTTAACAACTTTTCATATACGCTAAAACACAATTTTCTGACAGAGAATATTAGCTATGGTTAGGGAGGGTGGCGAAGACTGCTGACTGCAACAGTCATGAATAGAACAACGTGAATATGTGGACTCATTTGCGGTTGTAGTTTGTACGAGCAAAAGGATGATCATCATCATGACAGTGTGGATTCAGAAATGTTTTGACTGACATGTTCCATGTAGCAAATATTATTATTATTTAGGCCACCTGCAATCTGCAGAATGAATCCTTAGCCCTGAGGCAAGGCTCAAGTAAGTGCTGTTGATGATTTTTATATACACAGACATTACATGCGTATTAATGTTCGTTAAAAATATGCATTATCATCATCAAAAATTTTCAAATTTCATGTTCATATGTTATCATTATGATTTTTAAGCAGTATCTCGCAATGTTTCCCAATGTTTTTGCAAATGCTATGCTGGTATTTCGTTACCAGTAATAACAAATCACGTGTGTATGTTTCTTAATGGAGAAAATTGTGGATTGTGTCAAATGTCCCTAAAAATGTTGGGTAAGAGTGACGAGACAGTAGAAAAATTAGCAATATTTTGAGTTTTTACAAACTAAACCGACATTTATGTAACATGTAACTTCTTTTAGCTAAAAGTTAGCATAATCGTACTCAGCTTGTTCTTCAAATGTAATAAGCACTTGTAAAAACCGTCAAGTCATCTTCTAAAATCACTGAATTGAAAATGAAATAATCCTAAAAAAGTAAGAAAAACGAGCAATTTAATTAGGCTACCTTATTAAAGCATGAGAAAAATAATGGGATGATATTTGTTAATGTTGAGAACGAAATCATTGAAGCTTTTTAGTTAGAATCTCTATCTCTAGCAATATAAGCTCCGAAAATTCCGATTACTAATCTTATCGTTTAAGTTTGAATCAAATGTTTGTATTAAAATTGTGCTGTCAATAACCAAAATATCACCGCTAGAATTAGCATGTTCTTAACTGCATAGCTAGGTTATCGTATTCTTGAAAATTACGGAGACCTATTTATGACACTGAAAACAAATGATAAATTGACTCGACAAAAGGTATTCACTAACAGGTTAAATTCATTCAAACCCATCTATATATTCATGTATTAGGATTCCCAGGTCTGTGATCGTGCGTGTGTTAATTTAATCTACTTAAAAGGTAGCCATATGAAAAAACACGCAGTTGTTGTACACAAGCTCGTAAACAACTCCATACCACACATGCATTATTATATCGTATCTAATCAATCAATTGCACTTATTGTCAGAGTTGCGTAATTTTATTTCTTGTAAACCTTGGGAAAGTATTTACAGATTCGTAACGGATCTGCAGCCATTTTCTTCTGTTGCACGTTGAGCCACATAATTTTTTGACATTTATTGACATAAAGATCGTGTATATATTCTGGCCTGTAACAGAAAAGGGGTTGCCAAATGATGAATAACGACCTACAATGTGCATTACTGACGTCCTAAACAATCTTTGATTTAGAAAGATTCAGCCACGCCATTTTCAGATGAAGCTTTAGTTTGCACGAAAACAAGACTTTTTACAAGCAAGTTCTTAATAAAATTTGACAATTCATGCTCTGTGATTTAACCAAACCACAGTCAATATCGATGAAAGAGGCTTAGATGTTAACGAAATAGGCACTTAAAGTGTTTATGAAGTGTTTGTCGTGGTTTTAAAACATTTATAAACCATATTATCGCGGTACAAGCAAATGCCTCAAACCTGTGTGGCACATTTATAAACTTAATCGCTCGAATGATGTTAGTGAACTTATGAATGCGTTGGTATTTAACTGTACATTTGTAGTTCTCATTTGTTAAAATTATCAAACTTACAGAGCTATGCGCTTTTATAGAACGAAAGCTGCATGCTGCATTGCTGCAAATTTTAATAAAATACAACCCTGCTGACATTGTTATCTGATAACCGTTGTCATTCATTAAAATTTAATCAGATTCGATGCAGCACATTGAATAAATACGGTCATAAAACAAATAATAGTTTGTAGGATGGCAAATGGCAATATAATAAAAAAGGGCACTGGTTTAACGTGTAATTGGGAAAGAGTATATTTTCTTTCTAAAGTTGAAAGTGCTGATTATTTTTTATTTATGTTGGAATAAGATCATACTATGAAATTTGTTGTTAATATTCAAGCCAAGGAATTGTCAAATCTTCATTTCGTGTCATGTAGTAAAGTAGATGCAGACCGAATAGCTGCTCATGATTTGGCATTATTGGATTGGCAATGGCTTTGCATGATGATATGATCAAGTTGGCCATTTAAATTTTATAGGTGCTCATTTACCTGCGAGAATAAGATTCAAACAAAGTGAGCACACCAAGCATCCCTTTCTGTATGTGATTTGCTTCTAGCAATAATTTGGGCGTTGTCTATGCGTTTCCTTGTCCTTATGACGGAATCTGCAATGAATGTGTGATGATGTGATGATCTTGTGCTTTAAAATGATTAGCCAGAAAACAACAATTACACATGATATAGTTTCTAATTTTTACAGCCCTCTGAACAGCTGTCATGTAGAGGAGTAGAGGACACATGAGATTGAATTGCATCAGGATTCAGGAACCAAGCACGTTTTTGCACTCATCATGCCCATTATCAACCAGTAACGGTTTCTATTCATTTGATGATTGCGCTGCGTACCAATTCAAAACGGAATTGTAACGCATGTACGAATGTGCCCTGAAGATTTGACAACTTCACTGCACGCATGTTTCTGCTGGGAAAGTGTATTAAAACTGACATCAAAGCATATGTACTAGTAGGTATGCATAAAGAGGACTACCAGCATAAGTGATTTTGGTCCAATAATGAAGGATACTGCTAGGTATAAATGATAGGGAATTATTTTCTTGTCCTTAGTCCCTTTAGTTCAGTTCAGGTTTGAGCTAGCTATCTGTTATGAACGTCTTACATATTATTTTACCAGTTGGTTGATTCTCGCAGAAATAATTCCTCTGTTGGCAAATTACATTTTTTCACGTAACACGTCTAGTTTTTTATGTTTGATGAATGTACAGTATCCTCGTGCTCTGCTCGTGTTCTATCAGTTCTGCTCTGCTTTTGCCACAAGAAACTGTCACATGAAAGTTAAATTATGCCCCTTCCGCAAAAGGAAAACAATATAAATGTGTAGCAGTCAGAAGCAAACTTACTATTTCAAGTTTTTTGCGTTTACCTGATTACAGCCACTATATACGTACGTTATGACTGTGCATGCGTACAATAAAATAAAGTGCAGTCATTCAAGAAAGGAAATGTAACTCTCACTTTTTTCCATATTGCATTTCCACGTTTGATTTTTTCTTCACTTCATTCGATGAGTGGGAACCATCATGCAGAAAATGCCAGACAAGTGTAGACCAAAAACTAACTTCATTTACACCCTGTCAATATAAATAAATATGTGGCCAAATGAGTTCCGTGCAAATTGCTCAGGTCTTAGGTGGAGTTATCGTTTGTCCACTTGTTTGTTATGAGAGCAGGAGGAAGGCGAGAGTGAAATGAAGCATTATTGTCATTAGTTCGCAAGGGACAAGTATCAGGTAATAGCGCAGTGTTATGCATTTTATTTTAATGACTGCAGCTGGCTAAGGGATGTGCATTAGTGTGTGGACATAATATGTAGGTGATGAGAATTTTTCCCATTGCAGTTTTCTTCTGTTTCGCAATTTTGAACTGTAGGATGGCAGCTGGCATTAATATTATATGAATGAATTATACAGAGCCAGCAACGCTTTTAAACAACTATAGTCATCATTTTGTTTGGATAGAAATTACATAAAGGAACTCAAACATGTTTAAAATACCTTTGCAATAATATTTGCACATTTGCATGGTCTATCTTATTTTGATGCGAAATCGAAAGAACTTTGACGAGCAAATGTTTTTGAATTTACGACTTACTTTACAAGTTGCAACTTACAACTTAAGGCAAATTTCACCCTCGGGATCATAATATTAGAAAATTGCAATCAGCAAGGTCAACAAGGTTATAGCTAATGGAAAAATGTCGAACGTTGAATTGCAGAATTAGGCAGTAGGCGGGAGGATATAATAATTTGTTTCATGATTGATGTCGATCTGTTCGATTAGGCCCACAGTTTTAAAATGAGAATAAAAACTATATTTTGTGAAAATATAAATCAAGTTCTTAACATGCGTATTACATGCTAACGGCTGATTAGACTATTCGAGTCTACCTACACTGAATGACACGCACGCATTTTCAACAGACATGTATAGGTACTTAAATGTGATGTGATGACATTTTTTCCTTCTTTTTTGCATTTATTTGGAAAATCGTTTTTCTTAAATATTACAAATGTATTTACTTCAATTTTCTACATCAACTGACAGGCAATTTTGGAGAGTCCACTGCATCATACGCATGCGCTAATCCATCCACCCATTGTATTGTTAAAATTGGTAATTGTGTTGTCAAAAAAGTAAAATCGGTTTTCCTTTCCTTTTGATTCAGATCCATTAAAGAAGGACGATTATATTTTCGACCAAACATCAAATTAACCAGACTTCTTTGATTGCCAGTAACTCGAGGCACCTGTAGCTTGGGAGCAACGACCTTGCTTGATTTGTCGAAGTCCTGTGAATAAAAACGGACATTCATTTTACCATACATTTTAATAAACTGAACAATACGCTTAGGATTCTCATCACTGAACACAAGAATCTAATGCTTATAGGCATTAGCGCAGAAGCTGAGCACAGCAGCACGCATTTCACAAATGAATTGTGAGGTG